>CAUYRH010159674.1:0-27709 GCA_963574655.1 Perodicticus potto | reverse complement strand
TCCAGCCCGGGCCCGCCAAACAACAATGACGGCTGCAACCAAAAAATGGCCGGGTGTTGTGGCGGGTGCCTGTAGTCCCAGCTACTTGGGAGGCGGAGGCGCTTGAGCCCAGGAGTTGGAGGTTGCTGTGAGCTGTGATGCCATGGCACTCTATCCAGGGTGACAGTTTGAGGCTCTGTCTCAAAAAAAAAATATATATGTATTTTTACATGATAGACACCAGTGTTTAAATGACATTCCAAAGTGTGTGCATGTTTGGGAGATGGGCACATGACAGCAAAAGGAAGGCATTGTAGTAGGGTAATAGTTTAGGAAGCCTAATTGTGGTATTTAATTTCAGCAAAACTAATAAACTTTTGGTTTAGAAAGTTGTCTTTCAGAAACTGAGAAATTAATGTTTTGGCTTCTTAAAGAAATGTGAACATCATGTGCATGAGTATGTTGAGAGATATTAAAAATGGGGAATTGGAATGATGGCAGGGTGTCCAGGGAAGCACCTGCTCCCTAAGAGTCAAAGACTGGGTGGTAAGGACTTTAAAGATGAGGGGAAGAGCTGGAAGAGGCCTCTGGAAATTCTGACATCTGGTCTTTGTAACTGCCTGACATTACGTGGTGAGCAGAGCATCCCGAGGACTCCCTGTATTGTTTTGTAGCATAGGATCTAATTTCTAGAAAGTTGAGAATAGACTTTTGTCAGTTTTGGAGTTGCAGGCTGTTCATCTCTCAGAATGGTGCTTGTTTTGGGTGCCTGCAGTTCATTCAGAAGCCCAGTTTCTCAGTCAGGTTTTGAATGAGAGTTTTTACCTGCCCAAGTGCTGCGTTTGAGTCCAGAGACTAATAACCCTTCTTCGGAGGGGGCTGAAAGTCTCCAGGCTTCAGAATTTTTAGGTTTCAGTGCCTGTGGAGTCAAACAGCTCTTTTCCTGTTGCAGCTGTTAACTTGCCACATAACCACTCTGTGCCCCAGATTTTTCTCTGCAAACCTGGGGTGATGGTGATGCCTTCCTGGTCTTCAGGGTTGCTGTCTGACCTCCACGCGATCCTATGGGTCACCATTCAGCACACTTCCGAGCTCTAAGTAGATATTAAGGAGATTGTATTTTATTGTTGGAAGGAATCTTAGCGATCTTCTGTTGTAATCCTATCTTTCATCAGAGAAAGAGTCTAGGACTATAAAGAACTGCTAAAAAAAGTTAGCCA
The DNA here is from genome assembly GCA_963574655.1 of Perodicticus potto. Lineage (NCBI taxonomy): Eukaryota > Metazoa > Chordata > Mammalia > Primates > Lorisidae > Perodicticus > Perodicticus potto. Next base: position 26,510 of record CAUYRH010159674.1, on the reverse strand, counting down.
TGTCACACAGCAGGTTCTGTTTTTAACTTTGTGACTTTTAAGTAATATAGCCTGAAGGCTGTGTGGCACAGTGGAAAGGCTTTGGAGCCAGCAGACGAGTTAGAATCTCGACCCTAGCTCATACTGTCTATGTAATCTGGTGCAAGTTCTTTTACATCCTTAAGTCTGTTTCCATGTCTGTAAACTGGGCTTAATAACACTCACCCAGCAAAACGTATTCACTGAAACTGTTTCTGTAAACTGCTTTTAATAATTAACATGACTAAAGGTAACAGCCAGGATTAGATCGCCAGTCCAGGGGAGAAGGTGAGGAGAAAAAATTCCCACTTTCGAAAGAACTTCCAATGATGGAACTCTTCAGTTGTTTTTTTTATCCACACAGACTTAGAATAGGGACAACACCGGGCATACTTGCAATTTTTCAGGATGTGCAGGAAGCAAAAGAATTATTTTCAGTGAAACAGGAGTCTGCAAAAGGTACCTAGGAAACAACTGCCACACAGTACATCCCAATATAGATTCCTCTCAGCTTCTCTAGGACAACCATCTGCCCTGACAGGCACTGCTCGGGAAGCTCAGCTTTCGTCTCAAAAGAGTTAAGGAGGATTTCCTGTGTGTGTGTGTGTATGGGGGTCGGCTGGGAGGGTTGCAGTTCAGGGGTAGTCACTCGCCTTTGTGGCATAACTGGAAGGTGAGGTTCTCTTTCTGTGGCAGAAGCTAGATGTTTGGGATCGTGGTTCACCCAGATGTCTTCTGAGTGGACTCTGGCCTCTGTTCATACCCTGTCTTCTACTGGGGATTCCCTTCTCCAATTCCAGTGTATGATGTTCAAATCCTAATCTTACATCAAAGCTCAATTTGTAGGTTACATCTTCCATGAATCCATCACAGACCTCTCCTCACCCCTGTCCAGGCAGCGGTCATCTGCTCCATATCCTACATGTGCTCTGTATATATCAAGTTCGTGTAACTCTGTCCAGTTAGACTGGCCCTGGGGAAGCCTGGGACTGGATCTTATTCATTCTTATCTCTAATAGATAGATAGCATGTTTCTTTTTTTTTTTTTTTGGCAGTTTTTGGCTAGGGCCAGGCTTGAACCACCCCTGGTATTTGGGGCCAGCACTGTACTACTCCTTGAGCCACAGGTGCCGTCTGATAGCTTGTTTCTTAGCATCTGGTTTGGTAAAGTTTTGTTGATGTAAAGACTGAGGGCAGAAGACTCTTCTCCAAAGGGCAAGGCTCAGAAAATCCCTGTAAAAATTTGACTTTGATTTTTATCAGTGGTTGATTATTTTCAGTGTATAGTATCTTGGCATAGAGGGTCACAGTGTTGGTGATAATCACAGGATTTGTTCCGTTTCTCTGTATACTCTTCTTGCTTGTATATCCACTTTATTTCCTCACTTAAGCACATGTGGCATGTGGGGTGTGTGTTTACTTGATAGATTAAAAAACCCCAGATTTTGGTTAAAGAACTTGTACAAACCACACAGGCAGCTCTGAGTGCCCCGTAGGCCTTTGTATTGCCTTTGCAGCCAACAGTCCCTTCCTAGCCATGAGGGAGAAGCATTTGAAAGTATGTCCTGGTGGTTCCTATTACGTGGTGTTCCCTCAGCGCTGTGCCTGGCACAGAGGAAGGCTCTGAGAACGTTACAGACTGGCGAGCCTCTTTGCACGCTGAGCTGCATACTTATCCCTAGCAAATGCTGATTTCCTTGATGGATATGTGACATCAATAGCTGAATTTATATGGCACCTGGTGGCTTTTCACACTCCCCCACCACGCCTCTCCAGGGACTGGGATAGGACAGATGGCCACAGACACAGGATTCTCAGCTCTGCATCCTCTTTGCAAATCACATTTGGGGAAAAGTTAAGTTTGTGCAATAACACAATTTTGGTAACATGGTTTCATGCTGCTGGTAAGTTGTTTAGCACTCTCTTGGTAAATCACACTTCAGCAGAACTCATTTGGGAACAGAGTTTAATTTCACTGTAGGTGGCTGTGATTCCCACCCACCAGCCCTCCCACTCCTTCTAATACATCAAGGCTGATAAGGTGAATGCTGTGCTAAGCCAGCCTATTTCTGGGTCCAGGATAGAATTTCATTATATTAGTCATCTTTTTCCCTACCAAACCCTTTAATTCTTTCTCCCCTGAGTATAGCCACTTGTCCTTAAAATGGTAGAGATGAAAAAGGTCATGATAGTTTAACATCCTAAAGAAATCAAGGCCCAGGGAGACCGCCCAGCCTGCTGGGTGAAGACCTGAATCGAGATCCATAAATCTTCTTTCCAGTGTGGAGGCCCTTGTCTTCTGTCCTGCCCCATTGCCCACCCTAAGCTATTATGACTGGAGGTGGTCTGTGACCCTCCTTCCCCTCCTTTTTTGGGACAGGGTTCTACTAGGTTGGATTTCAGTGGAGTGATCATAGCTCATTGTAGCCTTGAACTCCTGGGCTCAAGTGATCCTCCTGTCTCAGTCTCCTGTGTAGCTAGGACTATGTGCATTACTACCATGCCTGGTTAATTTTTTCCTTCTGTTTTTTGTGGAGAACAGGGTCTTACTATGTTGCTCAGGTTGAGTTTTAACTCCTGGCCTCAAGTGATCCTCCTGCCTTGGCCTCCCAAAGTGCTGGGATTATAAGGGTGAGCTACCACATCTAGTCCAGTTTGAAATGAATGAAAGTGAATACTTGTTCATTGGTAAATACCCTCAGCACTGTGCAAATTATTATAATTTCTCATTAATCCTTACATTTTCTTTCATATCTTTGGTAAGGACCATTAAATTCTTGACAGATTTCTTTACAGTCATGTGTAGACTAGAGGTTAACCCTTTGATAGACTTTAACTTTTAGGAAAAAGGAAAAATGGAGGATAATTAGTATATTTGGAGGGAGAGAAAAAATTGTTTTAACAGTTAATCTGGAATGATAACACAATTGTGTTTTGCTCTTTGTCTGTAAACATCATCAGATCTTGATGTTTCTTTCTTTGTTTTTTGAGACCGAGTCTCACTCTGTTGCTCTAGCTACAGCGCCATGTGGTGTCATAGCTCATAGCGACCTCAAACTCCTAAGCTCAAGTGATTCTCTTGCCTTGCCTCAGCCTCTGGAGTAGCTAAGACTACAGGCGCCCAGCCCACCATACCAACTGGTTAGTTTTTCTATTTTTAATAAAGATGGGGTCTTGCTCTTGCTCAGGCTTGTCTCAAACTCCTGAGCTCAAGCAGTCCACCCACCTTAGCTTCCCAGAGTGCTAGGATTACAGGTGTGAGCTACTGCACCTGGCTTGGCCAGATTTTGATGTTTCAAATGTGGCAGACAGATATATAACCCAAAGGCAGGTGGCCAGACTGCCAAAGATAGTACGTCTAAAGAAGCCTGAAAAAATTTCTCAGTTGTCAAAGAAGTTCCAGTGTTCTACAGTCTCTTGCTAGTGAATTTGGGGGGGCCTTAGGAGTTCAGCAACTGGTGTTTGATCAGCCGGTCTCTGGTCCTCTCTTCTCAGGATGGTTGCACCCTTTGTCTAAGTGGGAGCTTTTGGGAGGGACACACATGCCAGGCCAGCCAGAGAGACCTAAGTGACCTGCACTGGGGTGATATACATATATATAGCAGGTATCCCAGTGGTAACCAAGCTGAAGATTGTAATTCTCCTCTGCATAGTATCTCACACCTAGTAGATGGTCAGTGTTTATTGATTTCTTGGTTTAAAAAAAAAAGTATTCTTTGACTACAAAGATCTCAAGTTTTTTCTAATTAAGAGGAAAAGGAGAGACTAACTATTCTGTGGTCCCCACAAATACAAACTGTTTTGACTCTCAGTGGGAGTTTTTGCTTTGTGTCATAGGAGTGGTCTCTGGAGACAGACAGCTGAAGTTATAATCCTGGCACCACCCCTAATAGTTTTCTCACTAGTAAATGTGGAGATAATAATACCTAACTTGTAGTATTGTTTTGAGGGTTTAATAAGGTTCTTAGCATGACACCTAACTCATAGTAAACCCTCAATACAATATTTCCATTTCATTTGGGGTTTCTCCCTCTTGCTTTTGCCAGTGCTTGGGGGCTTATCTTTCCTTGAATGTTAAAGGCAGATATTATCTTGGCCACTGTCTTCCTTGGAAAAGCTCTAGTGGGACTGTTCACAACCTACCCAGGAGGCAATTTACTTGGGGAGGGGATATGGTGATCTTCAAACCTACCTATTTCCCCCCACCCCCAGTTTTTTGGCTGGGTCCGTTTTGAACCCACCACCTCCTGTATATAGGATCCGTGCCCTACTCTTTGAGCCACAGGCGCCATCCTAAACATACCTGTTTTGATTCACCACCTATATGAGCTTTTGGAGATCAAGAATTCAGCCTTGGCTCAGCGCCCGTAGCACAGTGGTTATGGCGCCAGCCACATACATCGAAGGTGACGGGTTTGAACCCAGCCCGGACCAGCTAAACAACCTTAACAAAAAAATAGTGAGCATTGTGGTGGGTACCTGTTTTCCCAGCTACTTGGGAGGCTGAGGCAAGAGAATTGCTAAGCCCAAGAGTTTCAGGTTGCTGTGAGCTGTGATGCTACAGCACTCTACCGAGGGAGACATAGTGAGACTCTGTCTCAAAAAAAAAAAAAAAAAAAAAAAAAAAAGAATTCAGCCTTGATACTCCATCTTTAATCTAGGCCTAGCATAGATTAAACGTGTAATCAATGAAAGCTGGCATTAGTTGAGAGAGCACATGTGGGATTAAAGTTTTGTTCAACTGAGTTTTCATTGGCATCAAATACAATGTTATGTGCATTGAGCTTCTGGATAACTATTCTTAAAATTATGTTTCTTGGCTTGGCGCCTGTGGCTCAACGGGCTAAGGCACCAGCCACGTACACCTGAGCTGGCGGGTTCAAATCCAGCCCGGGCCCGCCAAACAACAATGATGGCTGCAACCAAAAAAATAGCCGGGCGTTGTGGCAGGTGCCTGTAGTCCCAGCTACTTGGGAGGCAGAGGCAAGAGACTCGCTTGAGCCCAGGTGGAGGTTGCTGTGAGCTGTGATGCCACGGCACTCTATTCAGAGTGACAGCTTGAGGCTCTGTCTCCAAAAAAATGTTTCTTTTTGACTATTAAGACTGGAGTGATTGGGACCCCCAGATGAGACCAAGAGGTGTAGCTTCTGCTTAGGTTGTTGCAGGTAATGTGTTTAATATAGGGCCTGGCATCAAGGAAGTTGGAAGTACATGTGTATTATCTGGTCACCTAGAGTTTGGTTACTAAATTGTTAATAACCATGGTGGGTGTGGATGTCATAAATATACTGGTGGTTTGAGGGCCTGAAAGTGTTAAAGCTCCTCTGAGAATAGTCCAAGCAGCTCCCAGGAAGTAGCTTCTGAGGCAGGATGTGGCAAACCAGTGGGTAAATGAGAACCCTTCTTCTTTGGAAGAAAAGGAAGTAGGTGGGGAGAAGTGAAGAGGAAGAGGTCAGTGGACAAATCTTTTTATCTGCTGCTGTAGGAACGTGCCAGATAGACTCTGCAGAATTTTGACCCAGAGTGATCAAGGTGCTAAGAATGCTAATTTTTCCCCACAGCTAGTGTCTAAACTTTAATAAGCAGCATAATATTGTTTCAGTAGATTTTATTTTCTAATCTTGATCATTGGTATATTCTTTAGTGCCCTTTGAAGATTCACAGTGAATGTGGCATGTCATACAAAATCACTCTCTTTAACCAAGAAAAAGTAGAAAAGGTACATCTTTTAGGAAAGTGTCTCTAAAACATGTTTACCTATTTATCCATTTCAGATTACATTTCTGCCTACTCTCTGTCCAGGTGCTCATAAAAATACCTTGTGATAAGAGGACAAAAGTGTGCAGAAGAGAGATCATGTTCAAAGTTAAATGACCAGTTACCTGCAGAGCTGACGCTTTCTGATTTCAAGTCTAGGGTTATCTCATAATTTTGATACTTTTGATATTTTTGATAATTTGATGATCTCATAATTTTAAGAGTATATAGGGGCTCTGCGCCTGTACTCAGTGGTTAGGGTGCCGGCCATATACCCTGAGCCTGGCAGGTTTGAACCCAGCCTGGGCCTGCTAAACAACAATGACAGTAGCAACAAGAAAAATATGCGGGTGTTATGGAGGGCAGGCACCTGTAGTCCCAGCTACTTGGGAGGCTGAGGCAAGAGAATCACTTAAGCCCAAGAGTTTGAGGTTGCTGTGAGCTATGACTCTATGGCAATTTACTGAGGGCTACATAGTGAGACTCTGTCTCAAAAAAAAAAAAGGGCATAGTTTGTACATTATAGGCAGATTATTATTTGGGGATAAAAATAGCCCTTAAGGCTATCCTTAAGGATCCAGTAAAGCATGTATGAAATGAAATAGGTGAACTGAATTTGGTGAGCTTCAGTGTTGGCTGGAAAAGAAACTATGATTTATAAACTTATTGCATAGATAGCAGTAATGTATATCAGAGTTGTGTTTAGGAATTGGCTGTGGAAGTATGGTTAGATATGTGGACATATACTTCCACCTTTTGGATGGGTTGGTATACATAATGGGCTGAATTTGGCTGTACTATTACAGGATTTTTTAGAGCTAGTTCTTTGACTAGGTAAAGAAAGGGTTAAGCACTTAAAGAAAAGTCCCCAGGGGGCTTTCAGGACCTGGAAAGCCAACCTCTGCAGTTTTCAACCTCTGCAGTTTTGAGACTTCAGATATCTGCACAGTTCTTCCACTCAAGGAAGCCAGTATCTTCCGAGTTTGGCAGCTCTTAGTTCCATTTCTTTGAAGGTTTCAAACTATAATTTTACACTCACTCAGATGTCTACTTTGCATGAGCACATTATGGATGATTTGGCCCAAAAGCTGTATACTTAAATTGCAGCCTAGTCAAATTGGTATCTTGTACCCATTTTAGGTGTTTAAGTATTAAAACAAAAATTCTTAATGGCATTTTTTATTGTTATTTATTTATTTATTTTTGAGACAGGGTCTCAGCTGTATGCTCAGGCTGGAGTACAGTGTCTGTTCACAGGCATGAGCACAGTGCACTGTACCCTTGAACTGCTGGCCTCAAGACATCCACCTACCTCAGCCTCCAGAATAGCAGGGACTATGGTTGCACTCCAATGCGCCTGGCTCTCACAGCAATTTTTAGAAACTAGGATGTCAAGCTGTTCTTTGCTGACCCCAAATGTCCTGAGGCCTTCTAGGCTGGCGTCTGGGACCATCTTGATCAGAAGAATAAGCTTGACTATTCCCTTCTTGGTGTATGACACTGCATTTTCCTTAGTAGGGCTGGAACAAGCATCAAAAGGAAACAAAACAAAATGTTATAGGTTAGACTTATGGCAATTAACCTGCTGTAGCCAAAATGAAAAATTTCTTGATGTTTAAAGCTCTCTGACTTCTATGTGTCTATTGATATATGCTAAAACAAATTATAGACTTAAGTGACAAGAGGAGAGAGTTTAGAGAGCATGAAAATATTTCTCACTGCAAATTCTCATCCATTTCTGTAGAGTAGGCATTTTTTATTGTTTATCATATAACTTACACTGGGTTAAACCCCATTTGAGGGGATACATCCAGCCTCGTTGAGAATATGAACAGACAGTTGCAAGGCAGTATGAGAAATGTTCTGACTTTGGTGTGTGGTACAACACAGGCTGTGGGAACTCAAAGAGTAAGTGCCTGCTTTGCCTTGAGGAGGGAAGGACTCCAAGATCCAAAACTGGGATAAGTGGCCTTCCTTGGGGTTTTTTGGCTCTCCTTTTAGCCTTTACACTTGCCCTTTGGTTCTCTGCATTCATGGCTATGGTCACCATCTTAGACTGCTGAGCTTGCCTCAGGCCTCTTACAAGTTTCTGGCCTATTGGTCACCCACATGCTGAGTAGCTCCAGGTGTACAGCCTGCAGGTAATCTTCAATTTAGCTTGTCCAAATAGTACATTTATAATCCTCTTGTGCCCTGTAATGACTTCTGATACTTATACCTGCAATTAGACCAGGTTAAGGGCACAGGCCTTCATAAGACTGCCCTCATTTCAGATACTGGCTGCAAACTTGGGGGTTCGCTGTCTCACACACTTCTGATGAATTGGCTACAAATTTGGGGCTTCCCACTACCCACTCGGGTTCTATAATTTGCTAGTACAACACATAAAACTCAGGAAAGTGCTGATTTTTTTTTAATTAAAAAATTTTAATGTTAGTGCTAACTATGATTATAATTTTATTATAGCAAAAGGAAACAAATCAGGACCAGCCCAAAGAAGAGACATACAGGATGAAGTCTGGTAGGGTCCCAAATGCAAAGCTTCTGCTGTCCTGTCCTGATAGAATTGGGGCACATCACTCTCGTAGTACATTGGCATATAAGAATATGCACAGAATATTGTTAACCAGGGAAGCCCATCTGAGCTTCAGTGTCCAGAGTTTTTACTGGGGCTTTATTGCATAGGTCTGACTGATCGAATCATTGGCTGTGAGAGTGAATTCAGTCACTAGCACTCTGTGCTCCCTGAGGATTAAGCTGCCTCAGGTGTTTCCAAGTCCTGACCATCTGATCACGTGGTTGATCTCTTTGGCCTAACCAGCCCTCAACCTGTGTCAGCTCCTGAAGCAAACTGTGTAGGGGCCCACCATGAGTCACCTTCTTAGAATAAACTATCAGGGCCCACCATGAATCATGAAGGCATTCTTATTACTGGAGAAATTCTAAGTAATTTAAGTTACCTCCCAGAAACTGAGGACAAAGGTCAGACAAATTATTTATTATAATTTGGGAGCCTCCTACTCCCAAAGCCGCCTAGGCGTCTTCTTTGTGATATTGTAAATAACATTTCCCTGGCTACCCAGCCAGAAACTGGAATCATCCTTAGCGCCTCCCTCTCTCTCCCCATATCCAGGTAATTACCCAGTCTTGCTCTTTCTAACTTCAGTCTCTGTTCCATTTCTTCTCCTCTATTGCCTGGCTGCTGTGGTGGGCAGGCTCTCATTTTCTCTTGTTTTCCTTGACTTTAAGCTGACTTACCTGCCTTCTTGTCCCGCCTCTAAGCTCTAAGTTGTCAGACTCTTGGTTCCAAAATGTGAAACTGATTTTGTCACTTCCTTAATTCAGAATTTACTGTTGTAGAACAAGTGTATATATTATAATTCCATCTTTGCAAAACAAAACATACTATACTCATTGGAAATGTACTTAGAAGAAATCTAGAAGAGTATGTATTCAATAGCATTAACAGTAGTTATCTGAGGGAAAATGGAACATAGAGTTTTACTTTTTTATATTTCTGGAGTAGTATTTTTTTTTGTAATGGACATGCACTACTTTTTTATGCTTGGTAAAATTATAGAAGTCTAAAATATCCTAGCCCCCTGTCCTCTCAAACCTAACTTTTTAGCATGGTGTGCCGTGCTCTTCATGGTCTAACCCCCGTTTACCTACAGCCTCATCTCAGCGCTCTCCTGATGTATCTACTCTCTGGTTATTTGGAACAGCTTGTAACTTTCAGTGCCATTTTACACAAGTTGATACTCAAGCCTGGACCTCCTTTCTCTTCCCATCTGCTGCAAAAACTGATATTCTTCAGGACTACACTTAGCCATTACATTTTCTGACCTTCACTTGCCCTTTCTCATCTTAGATGGAATTGGGAGTCCTTTCCCTATGTTCCCATATCCCCGCATGCCTGCCTCCCTTGTAGCATTTCGCCTCTCCTGCTATAGCTGTACTTGTTAGTATCCTTTCCTATGTTTGGCTTACACTGTGATACCTCCTCTCCCTTTGCTCTATCTGTGTATCTTCTCCCTCCCTGTCTCTTACATACACATGCGCACGCTGAGATAGTCTGTGAGGGCAGGGATCTTGTCTTCATGTGCATCTTCCTAGGCTATGGCACATACAGTGTCTGTCACAGAGTGAGTGCTCTGTAATAAATCCTCATTGCATTTTCATACTGTAGGCATAAATGGTTATAAGCCAGATGTCCACTCAAGTTCCCTATCCTATGTCCCCCTCCAGGTTGGAATAGTCCTGGAGGTTCACATTCTCATGGTCAGTTTTTCTATGAGACTCAGGTTTCCCTTTCTATGCCTTTTCTCTTCTTTTGGCTCTGTGTTGAACCATCCTCAAGTTTGGCCCCTTTTCCCAGGTTTCCACCAAACGGTAAGAACAAATATGCTCAGAGCTACTTATGTGCATGGCATATTGGGCTGCAGGGCTGGGGCGGAAGGTATATTACATTATAGCAGTCCAGACAACTTAAGGTCTAATGGTATTCGGTATCTTTGGTCTTAAATGACCTTTACCACCCTGCCTTGTACCCTTCCTTTCCTCTCTTGCTGCTTCTCAGGCACTCCCCCCAAAGCTTCTCATTTTCTTTTGTAACATAATGTAGCGCTCCCAACTCCACCACTCCATGCTGTTCAGTTCTGTGTGTGCCTGTCTTTAGAAGCAGGCCCTAAGCTGTGGGCAAAGCTGTCCGGTCCTCTGCTCCTCTCTACTTTGCAGCAGGATTGACAGCACTAGGACTTACTTCCCCACCCTCCACTGTTTTTCAAGAGAGAAGCAAGCACTATCAGTTTTGGTTTTAATTAAGGTTCTTTTTCTGGTCTGTGATATTAATCCTTCCAGGGAGGGTTTGGCTTTACCAGGCAAACTGCTACTAATTTGATGGCCTGACTAGCAGTATATTTCACCTGCCATTTAAGAAGTTGTGTGCCTAAATGAGCACCTGTGTGCACTTCAGTCCTGAGGCTGAGATCAGGATTCCCTGAGCAATGCTAGAAAGCAGTCTGGGGCTGGGGTTTTCCCCAGAGGTGATATATGCTCAGAGATGAGATATTCTGACCCTGTCCTGTATGTACTTTGGGAGAACAGTCCAGCTATAACAAACATGCTGTTCTTCTATATAAGAAGGAGACCAGGACTGGTGAATTGAAGCTTTCTCAGCATAGACCAGAATTGAGACACATTTTGAGTGCTATTTCCTCTGCTGCTTCCTTCCCTTAGGTGTTGACCTTTTATTTTGGGCCTCAACTGTTCTCATGGTTTTCGGTTATGTGATCTAGGATTGGGTCACATTGAATCCTGTGCCTTCTCCCTCATTAAAGAGCAACCCTATGCCCCTGATTCACAGGGCAGCATGGGCAATTTCATTACACAGGAACTTTCTAAAAGGTCTTTTTTCTACATCAGCTTCTCAAGAACAGGAATTGAGTAATGCCCAGTACATCATCTTTCTAAGGCACATTCAGCCAGCTTGTCCTTTCAGACACAGCCAGCTATATACCATTTTGTGATTTTGCGGCTACCACGAGGCCCAGGCTCCATTTGTTTTTGTGATGGTGACCACATACTTACTGGATTTTTCCACCTGGGTTGCTTTTGGTGCTTTCTTTTCAGTACTCCCCATCCCCTCCTCTCCATCCTTCCCATCCACAGCAGTACCCTGGCTCTTCAGTGGTCTGCAGCAGTTTTACTGTTTCTACCAGCACTGTCTTTAGTCTTCCCTTCCCACCCCAATCAAAGTGTACCAGCCTTGGGTGTTGCTCTCAAGGGAGCTCTGCTTTGGGTAGATTTAATTTATTGTCCTTCCAGGAACCTTTACATTTTAGCAAAGGTTCTTTACTTTTTTTTTTTTTTTGAGACAAATTCTCACTCTTTTTTCCCCCTGGCTAGAGTGCTGTGGTGTCAGCCTAGCTCACAGCAACCCCTTCTGGGTTCAAGCAATCCTCCTGCCTCAGCCTCTGGAGTAGCTAGAACTATAGGTACCTGCCACGATACCTGCCTAATTTTTCTGTTTTTGGTAGAGATGGGGTCTTGCTTTTGCTCAGGTTGTTCTTCCCACTTTGGCCTTTCAGAATGTTAGGATTACAGGTGTGAGCCACCATGCCTGGCCCACAATTCTTTACCTTAAGGAGTGAATCAGAGTAATGGGGGAAATGTCTGGTGTTCAGGATGAACTTGTAGAGGGTTTTGTTTAAAGGACATTATTTTTTATTTTTCATTTTTTTTTTTTTTTTGAGACAGAGCCTCAAGCTTTCACCCTGGGTAGAGTGCGGTGGCATCACAGCTCACAGCAACCTCCAACTCCTGGGCTCAAGCAATTCTTCTGCCTCCGCCTCCCAAGTAGCTGGGACTACAGGTGCCTGCCACAACGCCCAGCTATTTTTTTTTTGGTTGCATCCATCATTGTTTGGCGGGCCCGGGCTAGATTCGAACCTTCCAGCTCAGGTGTATGTGGCTGGCGCCTTAGCTGCTTGAGCCACAAAGGACATTATTAGCTCTTAAAGACACTGTGGAGAAAAGATCAAAATTTGGAGTTCCAACTCTAGCTGTGTAAGTTACTTAAATGCTTCCGGCTTCTATTTCCATATCTATAAAGAGGGAACAGCATACCTATGTTTTAATGGTGTTTTGAGGATTAAATGAGTTGATTGATATACTGTGCCCAGCATTTAAGAAGGTCATCTCTTCAACTGCATCTAAATTTTTTTTTTTTTTTTTTTTTGAGACAGAGTCTTACTATGTCTCTCTTGGTAGAGTGCTGTAGTGTCATAGCTCACAGCAACCTCAAACTCCTGGGCTCAAGTGATTCTCTTGCCTCAGCTTCCCTAGTAGCTGGGACTACAGGTGCCTGCTACAACACCTGGCTATTTTTGTTGTTGTTGTTTGTTTAGCAGGCTCAGGTGGGTTCGAAGGTACCAGCCCCGGTGCATGTGGCCGGCACTCTAACCGCTGAGCTACAGGTGCTGAGCCAGCATCTAAATTTTTATTCTTTATCAGACTATATCCCTCTTTTGTCACTATCAAGTAAAGGTGGTATTTCTTTTTGTCTTTTATCATTTGATCTTTTTTTCTTCCCTCCTAACGCCATCATTTTTCTTTTCTATGCTTCTCCAGAAGACTGATCTTTTAGAAAATAGTTCATTTGTGGCTAATAAGAAACACGTTTTGGCCATTGCGGCAGAAGGAATTATATAGGCGGTTCTTTCAGGGAACAATCTGACACCCCCTGCTCTGATTCAGAATGTTGTTCAATATTTGAGAAGAGTCAGTATAAGTGGGTGGTACCATTACTCCAGAGGTTTCTCTGTGTGTGTATGTGTGTGTGTTTTAGTGTGACTATCTGCAGAAATGTGTTGTGGGAAGGTAATTTATATGATTTTAGAAACCTGTTTAATTCCAAGGGGTAAGTTGCTTTTTGTTCTGTTTTAAAATAATAGGAATATGTGATTTTTATTCATTTATTTAAGCAAACCTGTTTTCTTAAAAAAAATTATTTATTGACTTGGAAACTACCTGATTTAAAGGGGAATGAAAAATAAACACCTGTCCTAATTCTCAGTTTCTTATTTATTTATTTATTTACTTATTTTTTTGCGACAGAGCCTTAAGCTGTCACCCTGGATAGAGTGCTGTGGCCTCACAGCTCACAGCAACCTCCAATTCCTGGGCTCAAGCGAGTCCCCTGCCTCTGCCTCCCAAGTAGCTGGGACTACAGGCACCCGCCACACGCCCAGCCATTGTTTGGTTGCAGCCACCATTGTTGTTTGGCAGGCCCAGGCTGGATTCGAACCTGCCAGCTCAGGTGTACATGGCTGGTACCTTAGCCCATTGAGCCATAGGCGCTGAGCCAGTTTCTTTGTTTTTTTAAAGCTTTGTCCTTCTAATACAGCAGTTCTCAACCTGTGGATCGCGACCCCTTTGTGACAATGAAAATACATCTGCATATCAGATATTTAAATTACGATGCATAACAGTATAGCAAAATTACAGTTATGAAGTAGCAACGAAAATAATTTTATGGTTGGGGGTCACCGCAACATGAGGAACTGTATTAAAGGTCGCGGCATTAGGAGGCATTATGAAGGGTGAGAACCACTGCTCTAGTAAGTATTCCTTCTAATGTTTGTAATCCCAATTCTATACCATTGTCCACGGAATAGCCCTTACTAGAATGCTATTTATTCTCTTTTGCTATCTAAATTTTTTTTTTTTGAGACAGAGTCCCACTATGTCACCCTTGGTAGAGTGCTGTGGCGTCAAAGCTCACAACAACCTCAAACTCTTGGGCTTAAGCAGTTCTTTTGCCTCAGCCTCCCAAGTAGCTGGGACTACAGGCGCCCTCCACAATGCTCAGTTATTTTTTGTTGCAGTTGTTGTTGTTGTTGTTTTAACTGGCTGGGGCTGGGTTTGAACCCACCAACTTTGGTGTATGTGGCTGGCACCGTAACCACTGTGCTACAGGTGCCAAGCCCTAAATTTTTTTATGACTAGGCACAATGGCTCAGCCCACGTAGCGTGGGCAACATAGCAAGATCATGGGCAACACAGCAAGACCTTGTCTCTAAAAAGAGAAAAAAATTACCTGGGCATACTCGTAGTCTTAGCTACTCAGAAGCCTGAGGCATGGATTCCTTGAGTTTAGGAGTTCAAGGCTAGAGCAAGCTATGATCACCCCACACTGCACTCCAGCCTGGGTAACAGAGTGAGATCCTGTCAAATAAACAAACAAGTAAAAATTTAATGTATCAGGCGGTGCCTGTGGCTCAGTGGGTGAGGCACCGACCCCATATACTGAGGGTGAAGGGTGGCAGGTTCAAACCCGGCTCGGCCAAACTGCAACAACAAAAAAAATAGCTGAGCGTTGTGGCTGGTGCCTTTAGTCCCAGCTACTCCGGAGGCTGAGGCAAGAGAATTACCTAAGCCCAGGAGTTGGAGGTTGCTGTGAGCTGTGTGATGCCATGTGATGCCACGGCACTCTACTGAGGGCAGTAAAGTGAGGCTCTGTCTCTACAAAAAAAAAATTTAATGTATCATTCTAGACCAATTCAAGTCTCATATCCCTACAAAACTTACTCTTATTATTCCAGCATATTCTGAACTATACAGCCATCTGTATCCTAGGTGTTTTGTGAGAATTATGGGAACTGTAGGAAAATCCTTCCCCCCAAAAGGTTGTGAAACCATTATGGTAACAATTAATTACATTGTGCATTTTCTCCAGGTGATTTGTTGCATGAACAACATGAATAGGCAAGAATTTAAAAAACTTTTATCCCATCCCAGCAACTCATTTCATTTATCTGTGTTTTCTTCCATTACTGGTTCAAATGCATTCACTTTTTTCTTTCACGAGCAGTTTGGTTTTTCACCTAAAAGTGATTGTCAAAATTTCTGATACCTATAGGTTTGTGTGACTTTGGATGACTTACTTTGCCTGAGACCCAGTTTCTCCATCTCTAAAATCAGGGGTTTAGACTAAATGACCTGTAAGATAATCATGAAATATCTTATGCTTTTAGAGTAGTTCACAGTTGTTCAAGCATTTGTATTAATAGGCTTTATAGTAACCACAAGGGGTTGAGTGAACACTCATCTCTTCCTCTTTTTAAATATAGTGAAACTGAGGCAAGATGAGAGTCCTTTCCCAAAGTCACATGGCACTTTTATGACAGAACCAGAGTTCCCGCAGACCCCGGTCCTTTTACTTTTGGCTTGGGTTTTCATCTGGCATTCTTGCTGCCTGCCCTATGAGAATTCTGAGTATCAAGATAGTTAGAAATAAGTGAAAGCTCTCATCTAAGCCAGGTATATCAGGCTTAGTTTGAGCTTAGTTTGATTTTCATTTTGAGATATTTTGGCTGGACATAGAATTCTGGGTTGATTCTTTTTCTTTGTCATTCCATTATCTTTTCACATTTTTTCAGATAAGAAGTCTGCTGAAATTCTTTGTTTCTTGTCCATAATGTTTCTTTTTTTCCTCTGGCTACTTTTATTCTTGATCTCTTGAGTTTTAGCAGTTTGACTGTGATGTGTCCAGATGTAGACTTTTTCTTTTTTATTTTGATTAATTAATTAACTTATTTGAGACAGAGTCTCACTTTGTTGCCCTTGGTAGAGTGCGATGGCATCATAGCTCACAGCAACCTCAACCTCAAGCGATTCTCTCACCTCAGCCTCCCAAGTAGATGGGACTACAGGCGCCCCACCTGGCTATTTTTTTTTTAGAGACGGGGGTCTCACTCTTGCTTAGGCTGGTCGCAAACTCGTGAGCTCAGGCAGTCCACCCACCTTGGCCTTCCAGAGTGCTGGGATTGCAGGTGTGAATTTTTCTTTCTTTCTTTCTTTTTTTTTTTTGGTAGAGACAAAGTCTCACTTTATCGCCCTCGGTAGAGTGCTGTGGTGTCACACAGCCCACAGCAACCTCCAAGTCCTGGGCTTAGGTGATTCTCTTGCCTCAGCCTCCCAAGTAGCTGGGTCTATAGGCGCCCGCCACAATGCCCCGCTATTTTTCTGTTTTTGCAGTTTGGCTGAGGCCGGGTTTGAACCCGCCACCTTCGGTATATGGGGCCAGTGCCCTACGCAACGAGCCACAGGTGCTGCCCGTGAATTTTTCTTTTTTAAAATCTTGCTTAGGGGACAGCGCCTGTGGCTCAGTGAGTAGGGCGCTGGCCCCATATACCGAAGGTGGTGGGTTCAAACCCGGCCTCTGCCGAACTGCAAAACAGAAAAATAGCCGGGCGTTGTGGCGGGCGCCTGTGGTCCCAGCTACTCGGGAGGCTGAGGCAAGAGAATCGCCTAAGCCCAGGAGTTGGAGGTTGCTGTGAGCTGTGTGATGCCAGGGCACTCTACTGAGAGCGATAAAGTGAGACTGTCTCTACAAAAAAAAAAAAAAATCTTGCTTAGGGTACTATGGGTTTTTCTGATCTAGGTTTGTTGTCTTTCATTAATTTTGGAAAATTTTTTTTTTTATTTTAAAGAGTCTCACTCTGTTGCTCATGGATAGAGTACTGTGGTGTCACTGCAATCTCAAACTCCTGGGCTCAAGCAATCCCCTGGGCTCAGCCTCCTGAGTAGGTGGGACTATAGGCACCTGTCACAATGCCTGGCTAATTTTTGTATTTTTAGTAGAGACAAAGTCTTCTCTTGCTCTAGCTAGTCTTGAACTCCTGAGCTCAGGCAATCCGCCTGCTTTGGTCTCTCCGAGTGCTAGGATTATAGGTGTGAGCCACTGTGCCTCGCTAATTTTAGAAAATTCTTGCTGTTTATTTCTTCAAATATTTCTTGTGCCCTGTGTTCTCCCCTTCGCCCCTTCCTTAATTTTTGTCTCATTCCTTTATCTTCCCTGCCTTCCCCACTCAAGATTCCAATTAAATGTGTTAAACTGGGCAGCACTCATAGCTCATTGGGTAAGGCACTGGCCACATACACAGAGGCTGGTGGGTTTGAACCCAGCCTGGGCCTGCTAGAACAATGACACCTGCAACTTAAAAATAGCTGGGCATTGTGGTGGGTGCTTGTAGACCGAGCTACTTGGGAGGCTGAGACAAGAGAATCACTTGAGCCCAAGAGTTTGAGGTTGCTGTAAGCTGTGATGTCACGGCACTCTACCCAGGGTAACAGCTTGAGACTGTCTCAAAAATAAATAAATAAATAAATAAATGTGTTAGACTATTTGGTACAACTTTTGGATATGCTGATTTCTTTTACTTGTTTTCTCTTTGTATTTCAGTTTGGTTAGTTTCTATTGACTTATCTTTAGGATTTCAGCTATGCCTAGTCTGTTGATGAACCTGTTGATCTCTGATGCCAGGTTTTAAAATTTTCTAGCACTTCTATTTGATTCTTTTAGTTTGTATCTTATCTGAAATTTCTCATTTTTTCATGCATGTTGTCCACCTTTAACATACTAATCATAGTTATTGTAAAGCCCCTGTCTTGTAGTTCCAACATCTAGGTCATTTCTGAGTCTGTTTCTGTTTATTGCCTTATCTCTTGATAAAGTTGTTTCTCTCCTCACCCCTCTTGATTTTTGTGTCTTGTAATTTTTGATTGAATGTTAGACATTGGGTTGAGAACAGAGACTGAGGGAAATCATCTTTATGCTCAGAAATGGGCATGCTCTTCTGTGATGGTGTTAGTGTGTGTTAGGCTGTTAGCCAGAAGTTGAGCTAGGTTTGATATTGTTAAGTTCAGTGTACCACATGCTTCACATTTCTCCAGTAATGTATTTTAATCTTGAGCTTAGAGTGGAGCCTGAGCAACATAGTTTGTTTTCAGTATTTCCACTGCTGCCTCAGTTTTAAATTCCCCTTTAATCCTTTGCCACAGAGGCAGTCTTTTTCCAGGCTTTTCGGTGCTAGGTTTGAGACATAGGTAGAATGTTCTCTATTGTCTTGGTCTAGTTTCAGTCTTAAGTATGCACTGTAAGTATGGACCTTGGGTATGGGGTTTTCCCAACATTATTTCCTTTCCTCTGCATGGCAACCAAACTCCCTCTCTTGTATTTTTGCAGGTCTAGAGCAGGAAAAAGTTTCCTGTGCTACCTTGAGCAATAACACACCTTTGCCTTATGTCGGTGTTGAGCCAGTTTTGGGCTTAGATTCTTAATTAGCTGTGGGATCCTTCAATGCAGTCATTCTATTGCATGGTTCTTAATGTGTTTCACTGAATTTAGCAGAGTTTTTTTTTACTTTTTCCTTGATGCTGGCTATTCATGCAGATCACATCTTGGCCACCTACTCTTTTCTGCTTATTGACAGATGTGTAGGTAAGAAAAGTCTCCTAGTTATTGTTCCCAAAAGCAGCTTCTAGACCTACTTCCAGGATCTGTGACATATGCAGGAAATGAATTGCTTCTGGCCAGCACAGAGCTGTTTTTTCATGTTGTAACATCAAACTACAGTAGAATTCTGTAATCTGACCACCCTAGGGACTATAACAAACTGGTCAACATGTGGAGGTGGTCAACATAAGGAACTTCCATTGAGTACATGTTGTGCGTGTCTGGTCTATGAAAATTAGGTCAAAAGAAAAAAAACAAAACAAAAAAGAAAATTAGGTCAACTTGAAGTGGTCAATGTAGGGACATGGAGGGTCAACTATGGAGGGTCAACTATGGAGGTTCTACTGTACTGGAAAGAAAAAGGAAAACATACATGTGGATTCTCTGTGCTTGGGAAATTAGGTGAAGGCATTGGGAGTCAGGAGACCTGGGTTCAAGTCACTTGCTCTGTGAACTTGTGTATCACTTCTGAGCAGTTTTTCTTGTAGTTAAAATAGGGTATTTAAACTAGATGGTTTTTAAAGTTCTAAAATTCTCTAATTCTAAAATTCTAAAAGTCCAGTTCTAAAATTCTCTAATCCTTATATATTTTTCCTGTAGTGTTCAAGAATAGAACTCTGTAGCTAAGTACCAGGGCCATGCTTCTCTGTAGGCACAGTGGTTGACTTCCCATGTTACATGGTTTAAGGTTGTGGTCATTACTTTTTGTGTGTTGTCTACATATAAGCCCCACTGATAGTTTTATCTTTGTTTTTTTTTGAGACAGAGTCTCACTGTGTCTGCTATGGCATCATAGCTCATAGCTACCTCAAACTCTTTAGCTTAAGTGTTCCCCTTGCTTCAGCCTCCCAAGTAGCTGGGAGGCACCCACCATACCACCCGGCTAGTTTTTCTATTTTTAGTAAAGATGAAGTCTCACTGTTGCTCAGGCTAGTCTTGAATGTGTGTGCTCAACAATCCATCTGCCTCAGCCTTCCAGAGTGCTAGGATTAAAGGAGTGAGCCACTGCACCTTGTTGTTTTTTCTTTGAGAATAAATTGATTGTTTCGTCTTCCTAGGTCTGCTCTGAGAATGTATTAGTTCTACTAAAAGGCCCTTGGTGAAAAAGTAAAAGGAATATAGACAGCTGAGGTCAGTTTAAGTTGAGATGTGAAGATAAACATAAAAGGTACTTATAGAGATTAAGTGAGGATGAAATGTGAAAGAGTTGGAATCATCTAAATGCTAAAGAAATATTAATATTGTTGTGTAGGCTGGGCATGGTAGCTCATTCCTGTAATCCTAGTACTCTGGGAGGCTGAAGTGGGAGGAGTGCTTGAAGTTAAGAGTTCAAGACCAGCCTAAGCAAGAATGAGACCCCCTATCTACTAAAAATAGAAAAATTAGCTGGGCATTGTGGTGGCTGCCTGTAGTCCCAAATACTGGGGAGGCCGAGGCAGGAGGATTGTTTTTATTTTATTTATTTATTTTTGCAATTTTTGGCCAGAACTGGGTTTGAACCCGCCACCTCCGTCATATGGGGCTGGTGCCCTACCCCTTTGAGGCACAGTTGCCGCCCCTAGGAGGATTGTTTTAACTTAAGAGTTTGAGGTTGTTGTGAGCTAGGCTGATGTCATGACGTTCTAGTCCAGGTGATAGAGCAAGACTCTATCTTTAAAAAAATCCATATATTATTATGCTGTTGTCATTTAATTATTGGTTAATAATATTTGATTTGCCTTAGTTTCCTAAAAACTCAGTGATATGATTACCACTGTTAACCCTATTTTATTGATGAAAAACCTGAAGCTTTAAGGCTTTTAAGTAACCTGGCCAAGTTGAGATAATCTCTAGCCAGAGATTCATACCTAGATATTCAGACTCTGAGGTCCAGGTTCATTTTTATAGCATAAATGCATAGCTTGATGAATTTTCAGAAACTGAACATACCACATAAGCAGCACTCAGATCAAGAACAGGGCATTACTAGCACCCAGGAATTCCTCTTAGTTCCTATCTTCATCAGGGTTCTCCAGAGAAGCAGAACTAACAGGGTGTGTGTGTATGTGTGTGTGTGTGTGTGTGTGTATGTGTGTACAGAAATAGAGAGAAGTTGATGTTTATTTTAGGGAATTGGCTTGTGATTATAGAGGCCTGGTAAGTCTAAAATCTGCAGGGTAGGCCAGTAGGCTGGAGGTCCAGAAAGAGTTGTAGGCAGTTCAAGTCCAGAGGCATTTCAGTTTACTACTAGAATTTCTCCATCTGGGGAGGTTAGTCTTTGTTCTATTATGGCTTTCAACTGATTAGACAAGGCCCACCCCTGGTATGGAGGGTAATGTACTTTAATCAAAGTTCACCCATTTAAATGTTAATATTATCCCCCCTCAAAAAAAAAACTTTCAAAGAAACAATGACCTGTGACCCAGCAATTTGATACATAAAATTAACCATCATATCCCCTGTTTGAGTTACTTCTTCCCAGAGCAGTGGTTCTCAACCTTCCTAAAGCTGCGGCCTTTAATACAGTTCCTATGGGTCGCGACCCACAGGTTGAGAACTGCTGTCCTAGAGGATTGTCACTTTCGTAATTTATAATTGCATGGATTTGTTTTGCCCTTTTTTGAATTTTATATAGATGGAATGACATAGTATGTACTCTTTTGTGCCTGGCTTGTTTCACGTAGTGGGTGCACATAATCCTAGAATCGTATTGCCTACTTAGTTGAACAGTCCCTCCTGTGGGCTTGGGGTGTGGGAGGGTATAGCCCCTTCCCCTCCATGTCGTCTGGCCTGGCCCTAGTCAATGCATCTGCACTTCCTGACAGAAGGGCTAGCCTTGGGCAGATCTGGAAGTTGGTAAGCTGTGCGTGGGCACCCTCTTCTTCCTCCTTCAGGCCTATTCTCCTTACCTCTTCTCTTTTGTACCCTCATCTCCCAACCCCCAGCCATCCATCGTTGCCCCCAATTACCATTTCTACTCTTTGTTCTCACACTACCCCCGCATCTCTTCAGCCTCTCAACTTGAGCACACCCTATTCTGTATCTCCTCAGCCTGCTGTCAAATTGACAGACTTGGATTTAAGATATATGTGAGAGATATTTAGAGGACTTGCCCCTTTTGCCTCTCTCCCTCCCCATATACTGTTCTTATGGCTGTGGAATCTGGGACCAGAAGGGAAGTTACCTTGTCCAAGATCTCACAGATGGGTGGATTAAGGGGTTGCCTTACCCTCTAGGTGCTGGCTTCTTTTAGCCTGGGACTCTCTGCTTCTCCTTTCCTCCTCTTTCCCTGCTTCCTGACTTGTTTCCTGCCCCAGTGCTTGCCAGATGCCACAGGAAGGGGCTACTTGGGCTTTGTGACGAGGAAGTGTGGGGCACTGTGAGACCTTGAAAGGAGCTCTGTTCTAGGAGTTGGGGAGACCTGCTACCAGTGAACTATGATCTTGCCCTCTTTGGGCCTCAGTTTCCTCATCTGTGAATGGAGGTTGGATTAGGTGGTCTTTAAGGTCCCTCCCTGGGCTACATTTTACTCTGCTACTTGATTTAAAGCACTGAGCCACAAACGAAAGGTTCTAGTTGTGGCAGTGTAATTACTCTCAGCAGATGGGTGAGATGAGAGAAGGCAATGTTCTTGCTGTTCTTACCCAGAGACCAACCTTTCCCACCCATTTTGTTGTGCCTCCCTGGTGTCTTCAGAATGCAAATGACAACCCTTGTTTTTCTTTGCTTTCCTAGTTCAAACCTATAATCTTCTTGTATCTTGATGAACTCATATTTACTCTTAGACAGCCACGATGCAGAATTCAGGTTACAGTGTGCTGTTTTTTCTCTGGTGGTAAACCTGATAGGGGTGGGAGCCGATCATAGCTGGTCCCTGGAGAGAGGGCTGCGTCAGAGATTTATTGAGCTGGAGCTCCAGGTGATTTTTTGTTTCGTTTTGTATTTTTTTTTTTTTTTTGAGACAGTGTCATTATGTTGCCCTTGGCAGAGTGTGGTGGCATCACAGGTCACAGCAACCTCCAACTCTGGGGCTTAAGCGATTCTCTTGCCTCAGTCTCCAAAGTAGCTGAGACGACAGGCGCCGCCACAATGCCTGACTATTTTTGTTGTTGTTGTAGTTATCATTGTTGTTTAGCTGGCCTGGGCCAGGTTTGAACCCACCAGCCTGGGTATATGTGGCCGGCGCCCTACTCACTGAGCTACAGCCCCACCTTGTTTTGTATTTTTAATGATCTTCAGACTCAGTTTTTCTGATTTCATTTAAAACCAAAGATTGTGCAAGAGGCAAGTTCTTGCCCCCTGAGTTTTGGAGAGTCTTAAATCCTAGTGACTTGTTAACTTGCCAATAGTGTTCCACCCCCAGGACCTACCCTACATCCCCACCATTGGGAAAGTCTTGTCACCACAGCTTATTGTCTTTGTCATGTCTCCACCCAGCTTCACCTTCTGAAAGCACAAAGCAGGAGCCAGTTCCTTAGGTAGCAGGGTAGCTGGTTAAACAATAGCACATAAGAGGTGGTAGAGGAAGGAGAAAGGTGGCACAAAGACCAGACCTGATTTTTCTTCTTGAAGGTGCAAGAATTAATAATTTCAAAGAGTCAGGAAAATGGACAGAGTCAGCATTTTCTTTCCTTGCCAAATGGATTGAGTTTCCAGTGTCTGTTATTAATTATAAGGCAGTATTAATCTGCCCCAGTAGACTTGCCATCAGAAAGGTGTGCAGGGGAAACAGCTTCGTTGGGGTAGAGGGCCTTTCACGGAGGGTATGCTGTCTTTGTGTATGATTGAGCCCTGGTGAGTGTGTTAAGTGCCTCATCCTAGCATCTTACCCATGTTTGTAAATTGCCTCCTTGAATGTTTTATAAAGAAATGATACAGCATCATGGTTAAGGTTAGAGATTTATTCTCTCTACCTGGGCTTGAATCCTGGCTGTGCTGCTTACCGGGTCTGTGATTTTGGACAACTTAACCACCCCTGTCTGTGTTTGAGTTTGCTCATCTCTTCTCATCATGGAGTTGTAGATTAAATGACTTAAGGTAAAGCACTGAGAAGGGTGGGTACATGGTGTTGTGAGGAGGGCAATTGTCCTTTCATCTAGCCCTCCACTCACCCCCCCTCCCCCCACCACTCTGTGTACCTTTTTGAGAGCAGCTTTTGGAGCCTGCATTTCCAGCCATCCTGGTGAGCCCTCCAGGCAGCTGTAACCTCATCTAGGGTTCAGTGCGGGATCCTTCTGCATTAAACATGTTTCTAAATGTGGTCAACAGTGGGCTCCTTCATGGAGAGATCTGGGAGAAAGGACATAAGAAGGTGTGCTCTGTGCACTTGTAGCCGCACATGTTCTGGGTCCACACCCGAGGGACTGGGGACATTGTGAGACTTAGCTGAACCTTTTAGCAGGATGAGAATGTTGGCCAGCTGCTTCGGTCTGCTCAGGCTTCTGTAACAAATAACAGTAGTTTATTTTCTCACAGTTCAGGGCTAGAAGTGTGAGAGCAAGGTGCCAGCAGGGTTGGCTTCTGGTGAGGGCCCTCTTCCTGGCTTGCAGACAGCTATGTTATCACTGTGTGCTGGTGGGGCCTCTCCACAGTGGTGCACTGGTGGTGGAGGACAGGATGAGGCCACCGGTCCTACCTGATTAGGACCCCACCTGTATGATCTCATTCAACCTTAATTACCTCCTAAAAGTGTTGTCTGCAGATATGGTCACACTGGAGTTTAGGGCTTCAACATACGAATTTCTGCGGGGGGCGACACAGTTCAGTTTGTAGTACTAGCCTGCCTTTCCCCAGTTACCAGTGATGAGACTCAGTAACCTTAGGTCCTCTTTGGCCCCAGATGTTGTGTTATTAGTAAGGCAGTGTTGGACCTCCCCGTGTTGCAGGAGGGGTGGGTGGGGAGGGAATCAGGTCTCCCTGTCCCTGCCTTCTGAATGTTTGGGGTAGAGGGGAGTGAAGGAAGAGGGGAGGATTATGCTTCTACCCTTCAGGCTCTGAACTGGGGTATGTTTGGGGGGCACTGATATGCTAATGAAGGCTTATCTGTCACTAGTGCCATCTGTTTGAGTAGGGAATGAAATCCAGTGAAACACAGTAGATACTTTCTTTACCACCTCCTCTTAGCTCACTCACAGCAGTGAGGAACTCTTCATTCTCTCTACAGTGCGCCGGGCACTTCCCACAGTGCGCTGACTGCGCGCTAGCAGGCTGCTCTCTGCCGTACCCACTTGCTTTGGCACTCACTGGCTGAATTATGCGTTTACCAAGAGCCAGCGTTTCCCAAACCCAGTTGTACAGTTGTGGCTGGTATTATAGTTAAGTAATGTATTTAAATATCAGATAAACTGATGAAATAAGAGTGTGTTTTTTGCTATGAACAATAGTTAAAAACTGTGGAAAGACTCAGTCCAAATCACTAAAATACATTACTATCAAACTAGATGAGCATTAAGATTGGGTGAAATTATAAAACTAAAGTTTGATGCTGTGATTAATCTGCAAGAGTCTACATTTTTACTTCATTTTAAGGAAATAGGAATAGGAAATCATAGACAGTGTGTAGGAAAGATGATGTGGAACTCTTACCACTGGCATTTATTCAAAGGGCCTTGCCCTACATTAAAAAAATGGATGAATGAGCACTCATTTGTATGTATTATGCAAAGATAAAACTTTTATGGGCTTGGTACCCATAGCTCAGTAAGTAGGGTGCCAGCCATATACACTGAGGCTGGCGGGTTCGAGCCCGGCCCGGACTAGCTAAACAACAGTGATGGCTGCAACCAAAAAATAGCTGAATGTTGTGGGGGGTGCCTATAGTCCCAGCTACTTGGGAGGCTGAGGCAGAAGAATCACTTAAGCCCAAGAGTTTGAGTTGCTGTGAGTTGTGATGCCACAATACTTTACCTAGGGCGACATAGTAAGATTGTCTCAAAAAAACAAAAAACAAAACGGACAACAAAACACTTCTTCTTTTTTTTTTTTCTTTTGGTAGAGACAGAGTCTCACTTTGTCGCCTTTAGTAGAGTGCTGCGTCATCACAGCTCACAGCAACTTCCAGCTCTTGGGCTTAGGTGATTCTTTTGCCTCAGCCTCCCAAGTAGCTGGGACTACACGCGCCTGCCAGACACCAGCTATTTTTTTGTTGCAGTTTGGCTGGGCCGGGTTTGAACCCACCACCCTCGGTATATGGGGCCAGTGCCCTACCCACTGAGCCACAGGCGTCACCCAACAACAACACTTCTATGTATATAGTTTTTATGATTCCTTGGTCTAATGTTTTTGATTAAGCTGGTTCCTAGATGTGATGACTTTGGAAATGAGGGTTTCTCCTATTGTGACTCAGTTTATAGCTGATGTGGTTTAAGTTCAATGGATTTAAGGAATTTTATTTTGCATGTGGTATAAACGTAATAAAACCAACATTAGTGGGACTTTTTAAACTGGGATTTTTAAAGCAAATTAAGGTGACTCATTCTGGATTTTAGTAGATTCTTTGGTTCCTCTTGTGGACTTAAAGCATATTGAAGGACCTAATTCCCTCTTTTTACAAATGAAACTGAAGCCTGTCAGTGGTAAATCCTGTGGGGTGACTGCAGTGAAGAGCGGGTCAGAGCCACAGTGGGTGGGCCCCTCCTTTCTAGCCTTCTCCATCGGTTTTCGGTTGACCCCCAAGCCGGAGCTCTTCACTATAGGAGTGATTCTCAGGGTTGACTTCTCTGGAGATGGTACTGATCTGTGTTCCTCCTGTGGGACAGGACCAACCTAGAGGCCTTGCAGAAGAAGCTGGAGGAGCTGGAGCTTGATGAACAGCAGCGGAAGCGCCTTGAGGCCTTTCTTACCCAGAAGCAGAAGGTGGGAGAACTGAAGGATGATGACTTCGAGAAGATCAGTGAGCTGGGGGCTGGCAATGGCGGTGTGGTGTTCAAGGTCTCCCACAAGCCTTCTGGTCTGGTCA
>CAUYRH010159671.1:0-10489 GCA_963574655.1 Perodicticus potto | reverse complement strand
GTAGAGACAGAGTCTCACTCTCTCGCCCTCTGTGGAGTGCTGTGGAGTCACAGCTCACATCCACCTCTTAGGCTTGAGGGATTCTCCTGCCTCAGCCTCCCAGGTAGCTGGGATTACAGGCGCCCGCCACAACGCCCAGCTCACTATGTATTACTTTTTAAAGTTGAATTGAAGGTAATGTTACCGGTCTAGTGTACCCAGACATCAGTTTGTGCACTTGCGGGGAATGATTGATTTTACTTCCAACTTTACTTTACTTTATATACTTAAAATGTGTATAACTTTTTTTGGCATCCCTGGTATAGAAAGGAAAGGAGACTTTTATACCAAAATATAGTAAGTCCATTAGTCAGATGAAATTTATAATCTTAAATTCCCTCTATTTTCAAGAAGAAAGACAAACAATGAAGGAACTTGGCACTTAGCAGAAGAAATTAGAGAAAGAACAAGAAAAAGAAGGGAAGAAGTAATACAAAGCAGAAATTAACAAAACAAACAAAAAACTCTAAAAGGGATAAACAAACCCAAACCCTAGTTCTAGAAAATAATAAAGTAGGTAATTCATAAACTTTGATGTGTTAAAAATACTAGCAGAGGCGGTGCCTGTGGCTCAAACGAGTAGGGCGCCGGTCCCATATGCCGGAGGTGGCGGGTTCAAACCTAGCCCTGGCCAAAAACTACAAAAAACAAAACAAAACAAACAAGAAAAAAAACACTAGCAGAAATATGCAAGAGGAGTGGGAAAGGAGAAATAAATACAGTTATACTAAAAGAATTCTAAGAGAATATTGTTATGCCTACCTGTGGCAAAGAAAACAAAGCTATAGAGTAAATTGATATTGTTTTAGCAAAATTATCCCAAGAAGTGTAAAGCCTGAATAAATTAATTTTTTAAAAAGAGACTAGAGGGCGGCGCCTCTGGCTCAGTGAGTAGGGCACCGCCCCATATACTGAGGGTGGTGGGTTCCAGCCCGGCCCAGGCCAAACTGCAACAACAACAAAAAAATAAATTAAAAGAGACTAGAAAGTTATTAAAGATTCGTCATTGAAAAGATAACAGAAATAGAGGGATATACCGCTAAATTTGATCTTACCTTAAAAAAACAGGTAAATCCCATATTATTTAAATAATTCTGGCTCGGCGCCTATGGCTCAACGGGCTAAGGCGGCAGCCACGTACGCCTGAGCTGGCAGATTCGAAGCCCAGGCCCGCCAAACAACAATGACGGCAACCAAAAAATGGCCGGGCGTTGTGGCGGGCGCCTGTAGTCCTAGCTACTTGGGAGGCAGAGGCAGGAGACGCGCTTCACCCCAGGAATTGGAGGTTGCTATGAGCTGTGATGTCACAGCACTGTATCCAGGGTAACAGCTTGAGACTTTGTCTCAAATAAATAAATAAATAAGTAATTCTAACATAAAGGGGAAAGCTCCCAAAATCTTTAAAGAAGCCAACACATCACTAATAAGAAAATCTGATAAAGATGCAGTACAAAACTATACTTAATTTCACTTGTAACTATAGTTGAAAAATTCCAATTAAGAGATTAGTAAATTACATTGAGAAATAAAGCTAGAAATAGAAATTCGGACATAAATAAACCACAAAGTAGGGTTTATTCTAGTCATAGAAAATCTATCAACATAATTCACAAACTAAAGCTAAAAAACCATGTAAATATATAACCAATACTTGTCGTACAACTGAATAATCAGTAGATGTTCAAGAGACATTCAGTCAAATTCTGGAATTAACCCTAACAAAAACCTCTAAATAGGATGAAAAGAAAACTACGTAAAATACAAATTCTAAGTAAAATAGAATAAAAATAGCAAAAATATGATATAGCTATGATAATGTATGGATTAAATTTTTATATAGCAACAAAGATAAATCTTAAACATTATCTCAAGCAAATTGGAGAAGAATAAGTATAGCATAATCCATTCACATAAAGCAATACTATATTGTGCTTTTAAACACATTTATAGAAAAAAATACATAGGAAGTTATACATGTGAATGATTGAAAATAGTTTGTGAGGATTTATGAAAGGATTATTTTTGCATTAGTGTGTATATTACTAAAAACAATGGAAGCATAATTTTAAAATTGCCCATTATACAGGCATTAAAAAGAAGAAATTAGAATTATATAAATTGCAGGGTTTTTTTAAGGTATATTGTTGAATAAGGAAAGAATCAATTGTTTTTAATAATTTCATTATTTTAAAGTCTCACCAATCCTATAAATACACACATAGATGTATGCGTTTGTATATGATAATATGTATATGAGGATCAAGTACTTAAGAATATATAATATGTCATTAATGTGAGTTATCCAGGAGTGTGAGTAGAAGTAGAGAAGACAGAACCAAATTAAAAGTGAAAAGGGGCTACTAGAACAATTAAACATTTTCCAGTATGTATGATTTTTATGTATTTATGTAAAATTTGTGTAAAAAGAAATTTTAGAAAAAGAATATATATTATGTAAAATACAGTAGGACCTCTATAAGTTGATTGCCGGGACTGTAACGAAGTGGTCAACATATGGAGGTAGTCAACATAAGGAACTTTCACCTCCGAGTACATGTGATGTATGTCCGGTCTACGAAAGTTAGGTCAACTTAAAGAGGTGGTCAGTCAGGTGTTACTATAGAGTTTTCTTAAAACGATAATTGAACCCAACACCCCTGAACATCATCAGGTCCTATTAGTGTTTCTCCTGCTTTCAGCTCTAAAACAATGTGGTTTTTATGTTTGACTTGTCATGTAGTATGGCTCCAGGGAGCAAATGCACTGGTCAGGCATGTACAGATAATCTACACTACACATATAACGTATCATTGTAAAGAAGTAGGGTGATATTGTAGTAGATGTTTAGAAAGAAAGGAAGGAAGAGAGACAGCCAAGGTTTAGCAGCCCAACCACTGGCTACTCCTCTGTTCTCACAAACTGTTCAGAGAATGGGTTTTCTGGGTCACACACCATTATTGTAACCCCCTGTTGCAAAGTTTGGGGCCAAGTAGTTCTGTAAACTTCACGTATAACTCTAGTCAGCTCATCATTTCAGGTCTTCTTCACTAACTGTTCCTTAGTTAAGTCCCTGTGAACAAAGGGCCTATTAAGAGCAAGGTCAATGGTATATCTTTCTTTGACTTTGGGCTCCAACTGCACTCAGTTACTCCTCACGATATACCTGGTCTTCAAGCCCTTATATATGCTTCTTCTTATGCCTAGAAACCTTTTCTGATTCTACAAGACTGGATGAGGTATTTCCTCCATGCCCCTTTGCATTCTGCACACATCCTTTTTGTGTCCTCACTCCTAAACTGTGAGCTGTGCAAAGGCAGGAAATGTGTCTGTCTTCATTGTGGAATTTCAAAATTCAACCTGGCATGTGTTGATTGAATAAATTTAAAATGTCCTTCATCCATCATTTTACAAAAGCTTTTTATCCCACCTTATCTAAACCAAGATTTGGACAACCTTCTTCCTAATCCCCACAGGCTTAATGTGAAGATTGGGAATCAGCAACCTCCTTATTACCTACTGCTTCTCCTTAGCCTATGTAAGCTTTAATTTTCTCATTTTATAAAATGGGAATCATGATCCTGCTTCCTATGTCAAAGGGTAGTGGTGCGTTGTTCACATTGGTATGAACACTGGTGGTATGGTGTTCATATTGAACATTGGAAGAGTGTATATATAATGCTCTGTTCAGGGCCATGTACTGTTATTATTACTAAAGCCCTTGATTATCATCTGTACAGTTTTTGCTTACCATTAAATTTTCCTTTCTTTCTTAGCAGTTTCAGCCCTAGGTTCCTTTATCTGTCCTTTAGAACTCATAAATGGCCATTTCAAAGGTACTCTTACCTACTTCTTCTTTCCAGGTGCTAGGTAATCACAAAGCTGATTTAGCACAAACTGTATCACTTTCACTGGAAACCACTCCAATGGCATGGGAATCTTCTTTTGTTCATTTTAAAAATAGATTCTCCATGCAGGCTATGCACCAGATTTTTCTGCATAGCTTTGTACAACTACAAATCCCTGAATTCCATGTTTCAGTCCTAAGAAGGAACATTACTAGGTATGGTGTGTGAGTCTGTTGTATAACTGCTTAATTAAGATCTGGCAGCAGCCTTTTTCTATGCTTTCCCCTATCTTTAAGTACCAAGTTTCCTTCTCACCTGTCTGCTATGAATCCATTCTTATAGGTCCTGTATTTCCAGCTGTTAGCTGGTTATTTCATCTTGAATGTTCTGCTGTTTTTCCTATAATTACTATGCCCAAAGATTAATTTCTCCTTCAGACAACTTACTGACTTCCACATTTTTTATACTGCTCCATCATTCTTTCAAACACTCTAGCTTAGAGTCTTGACATCTTTTCTGAATTCTGTGTCTTCCACCTTACCTCTGACAGTAGTTTTTGTTTGCCTTCTTTCCTTGTTGCTCTCTGTTTTTCCTGTTGTTATCCTAGAGTGTTACACCTTGCTCTGGTACAGTACACCATATTGGCCATCATTCTCTGCCAAGCTACTACCTCCAGAATATTCTACTATTACGGTTTTATTGATGTCATTTTCCTGCTCTTAGAAGCCCTACTGTAGAACAAAGTCTAAAACACTGAATATGCATTTAAGGCCCTCAAAAATATAGACTCAGTTTAACTCTTTGATTTATTTCCCATTATTCCCCTGAATATATGTTAAGCTGTTAAAATGGATTGTTTAGATGTAAGGTGGTACACAGAAAAGATACTTTTGAATCCTGGCACTGCCACTTAACAAACATGTGGTCTCAGCAAGTTTCTTTAGCCTCTTTGACCTTAGTTGCCTCATCTATAAAATAGGACATAAAAATCACTATTTACATGGTTTTTCATAACTGGTTAACAGGTGTTCTTAGCATGGAGCCTGGCCTCTAAAGAGCCTTGAAATGTAGGTTCTTTACTTCCTATATCCAATTTCCTTCAGCTGCTCTCTTTACATGTACATGTTCTCACTTCCTTTTCCTGTTTCATTGTTCTGTTTTCTCTACTTTTCCTTCCATTACAATTTTTTTTTTAAATTTCAGGTGAATGTGAGGGTACAAACAACTAGGCTACAATATTTGCATTTGTTAGGTAGAGTTCCTTTTGTAGTTGTCCTGTACCCAAATTACAAAATTTTTCTTTTTTTACCTTTTTCATAAAGCTTCCCTCACCCTTGCCCATTCCAAATTCTCATAGTCATGTTTTATATCTTCTAGCATTTGTGGTCTAACTCCCCCATTTTTCCCCTTTGTTATTACGTTAGGTATTTCTGGTTTGTTCTCTCTACATTGAAATCTCTTCAAAGACAAGAACCTGGTTCCCCCCATTATTCTTAGGATATTGCTTTGTAGTCAGCAGGTTCTCAAGTAAATATTTATTGAGCAAACAGGTAAATCAAGAGAACCACCCCTCCTCCTGGGTGAGTCAGGAAATAAGCCAGTGAACGATATTACTGCATAGTATTCTAAAGAAATAAAATTAAATGGTAAGTAAATCCACATACGTAGAGAAAAGTTTCTTCCCACCAGATAAATAGGTAGAAACAAGACTAAAAAGTTGACTTTGAGGCTATAGCAGTAAATGTACAAATTAAGCTTAGAAGATGTTGTCATAAAACATCTGGTCAAAGATGGACAATTTGGACATGAAATCATAATAACAGTAACGGATTAAAATATATCAAATATATTCAAATCCATGAGCTTAAAAGCATATTAAAAAGGAAAAAAGATTTGATTACCTTTGGAAGAATTTGGGAAACCAGTTTATCATTCTGAAACATGTATGTAAATAAAGAGAAATATACACTGCCTTTCTTGTAAGAATTTTATCTGAGGTTAAAAAAAAAATTGAAGAAGGAAGTTTTTTTGATAGATAAACTAGAGCTCACAAATGAAAACAGAATAAAAGAATATCAACTTTTAAAAATAAGAATTAAGGCTCGGTGCCTGTGGCTCAACAGGCTAAGGCGCCAGCCATGTACACCTGAGCTGGCGGGTTCGAATCCAGCCTGGGCCCACCAAACAACAATGACGGCTGTAACCAAAAGATGGCCAGGCATTGTAGCGGGCGCCTGTGGCCCCAGCTACTTGGGAGGCAGAGGCAGGAGAATTGCTTGAGCCCAGGAGTTGGAGGTTGCTGTGAGCTGTGATGCCATGGCACTCTATCCAGGGTGACAGCTTGAGGCCCTGTCTCAAAAACAAACAAACAAAAAAAAGAATTAAAAGAGTTCTTGTCTATTCAGCTTTCTCTGCCCCCTTTCTAACTTAATAAAAAAATAAGTTCTAAGGATTAGAAGCTTTATGAAGCCAAAAATTTGGGATTGAAGGTCCTTGTAACCATTTTACAGGAGTATCCTTTATCCAAAATGCTTGGGATCAGAAGCATTTTGGATTTTGAATATGGGTTTTTGTTTGTTTGTTTGTTTGTTTTTTAAATTTTAGAGTATTTGAAAATAGTAAGATATCTTGGGAATAGGGGCCCCAAGTTGAAACACAGAATTTGTTGATGTTTACATCTTATAAACACACATAATCTGGAGGTAATCTTATGTGATACTTTGAAATAATTTTGTGCATGAAACAAATTTTTGACCACATTGTGACTGCAAACCATCACATGTTGGTTGTGGAATTTTCCACTTGTCATGTCTGTGCTCAGAAAGTTTTGAATTTTGGAGTATTTCAGATTTCAGAGTTTTGGATAAGACAGTCTCAACCTGTACATTAGATTGTAGTCATAAAGCCATTTAAAAAATTCATTTTCCCATCTAGAAATATTAACACTTCTCATTTTGGTTTGTAAAATATTTCCCATCTAGAAATATTAACAGTTCTTCATCTTAGTTTGTAAAATATTTCTTAAGTTTTTATGGTTTTATTCATTGTCCTTCCTATTGCTGCCAGTCATTTCAAGAGATCCTTCAAACTACTCTTAGTATAGAGTAATATTTCTACTCATTATAAAAATGGAGATAGAACCAAACTATAACACACCCACCTCAAAAGTTTCAGTCTCTGTCCCGGTCTTCAGACAGGTTTTAAACTTACCAGAGTGAATATGGGTCCTCTATATGGTGTTTGTGCAAAGAGATGATGAAAAAAGATTAGATGCATACCAAAAGTAAATACAGTAACTCAAAAGCAAAATAAATGGCCTATATAAGATTATAGAGGGAAGGCTCAAGTGGCTAAGACTCCAACCACATACACCTGAGCTGGCAGGTTCGAATCCTGCCCGGACCCCACCAAACAACAATGATGGCTGCAACCAAAAAATAACTGGGCGTTGTGGCAGGCACCTATAGTCCCAGCTACTTGGGAGGTGGAGGCAGGAGAATCACTTGAGCCCAGGAGTTGAAGGTTGCTTTGACCTGTGATGCCACAACACTACCCAGGGCGACAGCTTAAGGCTCTGTCTCAAAAAAAAAAAAAAAAAAAAGATTATAGAGGGGAAAAAACAGACAAACAGTATAATAAGTTCATTCAGTCTTCATCCTGATTTTTAATAGTCTGATAACTATAGCAGGTAATTGTGGATTTTTCCACCTTGTTTCTTCAATTCAGACACACCTGGATTTCATATTTTAATATTTCTGAAATTTGTATGTGGCTTATAATACATGTGTATATTTAATGTGGCAATGTTTCCATGGTTCTATTATCCTTCCCAGGGAGCTATTTAAATTTTGTTTTATAATTAATTTTGTCCTTGAATCTTGGAACATAGTATTTCTGGGATATATTTGAGAACAAAATATATTTTGAAAGTACTTCATAGAATGCTTTAGAGCAGTATTTTCCAAAGTATATTCGTCATAATATCAATTCTGTGTGTTCCTATAAGGAGGTCAGGGAGATGCTCAAAGGTCAAATAAGTTTGGAAAATGCATATTACTTTTTAGAGCTTCTTTATGGACAAAACCCTTTAGGCTCTGAGAAAGCCCATGGCAAAAAAATAAAACACAAGCCAAAAACAACCCCCCTAAATCTTTTAAAACTTCTTTTAACCAAATATAACCAATTCATCTGATCCTCAACTCCTTTTTTGTTAATATTTTTAGCATTCTATTTTGGGAAATACTGCTACGTATAGTTGATTTATGTAAGTATTGAAACATTTTTATTAGGTTATTTTAAAGACTTGCCTGTTGCAAATCAAAAAAATGACTCAGATTTCTATGCATCTGTGTTTCTACCTATTGTAAGAATCATTTCAAAAGCAGGGTTGGATAGACTTAAGTTGTTAGCTTAGTCAGAGATGTTTTTTTAAAAAATAACCTGCTGGGCGGTGCCTGTGGCTCAGTGGGAAGGACGCCAGCCACATACACCCAGGCCGGTGGGTTTGAACCCAATCTGGGCCAGCTAAACAACAATGACAACTACAGCAACAACAACAAAAATAGCCGGGCATTGTGGCAGGTGCCTGTGGTCCCAGCTCCTTGGGAGACTGAGGCAAGAAAATTGCTTAAGCCCAAGAGTTTGAGGTTGCTGTGAGCTGTGATGCCTTGGCACTCTACTGAGGGTGACATAGTGAGACTCTGTCTCGGAAGAAAAAAAAAAAGAGAAAAGAAATTCTGTTGCTTGTGCCAGGTGCAGTGGCTCATGCCTATAATACCAGCACTCTGGGATGCTGAGGTGGGTGGGTTGCCTGAGCTCATGAGTTCAAGACCAGTCTGAGCCAGAGAGAGACCGCATGTCTAAAAATAGCTAGAGGGCACCTGTAGTCCCAGCTACTTGGAAGGCTGAGGCAAGAGAATCGCTTGAGCCCAAGAATACAAGAGTATCTGGTTGCTGTGAGCAGTGACACCGTGGCACTCTACCAAGGGTAACATAGTGAGACTCTTGTCTCAAATAAATAAATAAATAAACAAAAACACAACTTTAGGCCAGGTGTGGTGGCTCATGCCTATAATCATGGGAGGCCAAGGCGGGAGGATCACTTGAGCTCAGGAGTTTGAGACCATTCTAAGGAAGAGTGATGCCCCATCTCTACTAAAAATAGAAAAAAATAATCTGAGCTTTGTGGGAGATGCCTGTAGTCCTAGCTACTTGGGAGGCCGAGGCAGGAAGATCACTTGGGCCCTCTGGCCAGGAGCAACAAAGTGAGACTCTATCTAAAATAAATAAATAAAAATAAAAAACAACTTTATTACCAATTTAAATATATTGTTAAAGTGTATATATTGCTGGATCTTGATCTACAATATGTGCTCCTTTATTTATTATAGGCTATTTTAGTAAATCTCTGGGGGAGCCATAAGGTTGAATAAATCCATCTCTTCCCTGTCTGCTGCCAGGGACAGAAGGGGACTAAGTAGTTCCTGCAAATGGAGATAAACCCTACTGTCCTCAAAGTGGGAAACAGCTTTACCCTTGAGTAATGGAAACTCTAAAATATTAGGCAGACATGTTCTTTGATATTTTCAGTAAGCATTTGTTAAATGTAAGAGATGAATGCTAAGTATACAGGTTTATAAAGTGAGAAGCAAATAATTGTTACTACCCTTAAAGAGTTTAATCTAATTGGTAAGAAAACTCTTGTGTAAATGATAAATGTTTATAGCGAGGTGTGTTTAATGTTGTAAGAAGTAGATATAGGAGGCTCTGGGGACATCAAACTTAGATACTGAGCTTTGGTAAAGGAAGTGGAAAGTCTGAGCCTGGAAAATAAGCAGCATTTGCTTGTATAGGCAAGGGGATAGAGGACATCACTGACAAAAGGGACAGCTTGTGTAAAAGACATGGAGTTGTGAAAGGTGGGGTGTTTAAAGTTTGCAGGTAGCTTGTCTTTGTATAGGATACTTATGGTAGCAGGATAGGGGATGAGACCAGAAAGGAAGGAATCCAGTGATTCATGGCTGTGATTGCTGTGCTAGGCAAAGTTTAGAAGACTGTCTAGTAGATTTACAGTCTCCATCTGCCAGGCTGTGGACCAGTACCAGTCTGTGGCTTGTCAGGAACCAGGCTGCACAGTAGGAGGTGAGCTGCAGCGAGCTAGTGGAGCTTCATTTGTATTTACAGCTGCACCCCATCACTCGGCACCACCACCAGCTCTACCTCCTGTCAGAAGGCAGAGGCATTAGATTCTCATTGGAGCACGAACCCAACTATAAACTGTACATGTGAGGGATCTAGGTTGAATGCTCCTTATGAAAATCTAATGTCTGATAATGTGAGGTGGAGCTGAGGTAGTGATGCTAGTGCTGGGGAACGCCTATAAATACAGATTGTCATTAGAAGAGAGGTTTGACTACACAGTGACTATAACAAATCAGTTGCTTATAGACTCATATCAAAACCATATCTGGCTCGGCGCCTGTGGCTCAACGGGCTAAGGCGCCAGCCACGTACACCTGAGCTGGCGGGTTCGAATCCAGCCCGGGCCCGCCAAACAACAATGACGGCTGCAACCAAAAAATGGCCGGGCGTTGTGGCGGGCGCCT
>CAUYRH010159666.1:0-13877 GCA_963574655.1 Perodicticus potto | reverse complement strand
TTCTGCTTTCTCTCTCTTCTTTTCTGCCTCTTTAACTATCTGAGTTATCTCAAGAGCTTTGTCCTCTACCTCTGAGATTCTTTTTTCTGCATGGTCTAATCTGTTGTTGACCAATCTTTCTACTGCATCTTTAAGTTCCCTAATTGACTGCTTCATTTCCCTCAGCTCTGCTATATTCTTTTTATATTCTTCATAGCATTCATCTCTTAATTGATCCTGTTTTTTGATTTCCTTTTCCATTTCATCAGCAGTTTCCTTCATTGTTTCCTTCATTTCCTTGATTGTTTTCATCATCTGTATTCTAAATTCCCTTTCTGTCATTTCAGTAGCTACCTCACAGTCCCTTGGGGGGTTGCTCTGGACTGGTTTTTCATGATGCCAGGAGTTTTTTGCTGATTCTTCCTCATGAGTGATTTCTTTTATCTGTTTCCTTGCCCTAATTTTCCTTTCACTTCCTCCTGCTCTTTATGTTGCCATGCTTCTGGACTAGGGTTTCAATGAGTCCTTTTGGTACAGGACCAGAAGGATGAGAAGATCGAAGAGCAAGAAGGGAAAAAAGAAAGAAAGAAAAAAAAAGAAAAGAAAAGAAAAGAAAAAGGACAAAGGAGAGGGGGTGGGTAGAAGCAACTATTGACAAAAAGAAGAGAGGAACAGAAAGTGGGGGATGGAGCAATATAGGTGTATGGTAGGGTACTTTGACCCAACCTTAAGAACTCCCAACTTCTGCAGGTGCCAGGTTGGGTGGTTAGGTCAGCAGCTCTTTGCCAGCATGTTTGGACACAGTACCCCACCTCCATCAAGTAGAGAGGAAAGACAAAAATGCAATAAATCAAACCAAAACAAGCAAAACAAAAACCTTACAGGATAAAATTGGGGAAAAAACCAATTAATAAGGGTAGAAACACTAGCAAAAATGAAGTTTTGATTGTTGAAAAAGGCAACAATGGAAAATTATATTTAAACTAGAAAAATGAAAAAATAAAAGAAAGAAAAAAGAAAAGAAAAATCTTTAAGGAAGATGTTGAAATTAAACACAAAACAACAATAACAAAAGCAAACAAAACAAAAACAAAAAACAACACAAAATAAAACAAAACCAGAAACAAAGCAGTAAATGTATCTTGCTGAATATTGTCTTGGCAAGAGGTGATCTTCTGTCGTGTGGTATGTTAATCACAATGTTGATATGGCTGTACAAAATGGAGACTGGAGGCCTTGAATGATTTCTCAAACCTCACAGTGTGGAGAGCCTAAATCCTCCTCAACTTGCTTAGATGACACTTTAAATTGCTAACTTGGGCTAAAGCAGAAGCTTTCCCAGGAAAAAGCTTGTTGCTGGGATCACTCCTTATGTGGCTATCCACTTACCCAGTGTGCCAAAACCGGTCTCACCCTGTAAGGCTGCAAGGTGTCTCAGTCCCTGCTTTTAGGCTGCTCAGTCACTAGATTACTCGCTCCCACCCGATGCTTGTTCTGCGACCCTGAGGGTGGAGCTTGCCAGGGCTCCCACAATCGCTCCACACAGCCCACAACCAAACACAGGTAGCTCCGTCTTGCTTGGTGGCTCAGTCTGGGGCCCTAGATAACACTCAAAGACCTCCGCACTCTTGCCCAAGTTCTCTCAAGGTAGTTCAACTGAATGCCAAGTCCAAAAAAAACCCCAAGCAGCTCACAGGTAAGGTCTTTTCAGTTTGCAATCTCACTGCTGCTATACCTACGGCTGCCAGCAGGATTAGACTGAACGAACACACACAACCACTTGCCAGATCTCCACCGCTTTTGCCTTCCTCAGGGGGTTCAGAAGTCTCATGCTGTCTCCCTGTGTCCCCAAAGGGATGTTTCTGGGCAGAATCCACCAGCCAGAGATGCTGGAAGTCTTCTCTCCCCAGTCTTACTGTGCCCAGTTGCAAGGAAGCTGTTACTTGGCCGCCATCTTGCTCCTTATCTTCATCTTTTTGTACCATTGTTTATTTTAAATCTTTTTTATCTGTTATGGGAATAGCTGCTTTTGTTCACTTTTGGTTTTCATATGTGTGGAATAGTATTTTCCCTTCCTTTGCCTTGAGCTATAGGCTCAAGAATCTTTTAGAGTTCAATGGGTTTTTTGGAGACAATGTATATTTGGGTTGTGGTTTTGTTTTTCTTTTTTTTTTTTTTGAGACGGAGTCTCATTATGTTGCCCTTCTAGAGTGCTATGGGGTTACAGTTCACAGCAACCTCAAACTCTTGGGCTTAAGCGATTCTCTGGGTTCAGCCTCCCAAGTAACTGGGACTACAGGTGCCCGCCACAACACCCGGCTATTTTTTTTTTGTTGTTGCAGTTGTCATTGTTGGTTAGCTGGCCCAGGTTGGGTTTGAACCTGCCATCTTTGGTGTAAGTGGCTGGTGCTGTAACCACTGTGCACAGGTGCCGAGCCTGTGGCTTTTATTTTCATTCATTCAATCAATTTATATCTTTTATGTAGAACATTAAGATGATTTTTACTTTGGGAGCCTCCTGTTTCTTCTCTGTTGATCCCAAATGCTCTCTTTTAGATAATTAATCTGAAAATGAATATCCAGTCAGCGGTTTTGATCCTCTTTGTGAGAGCAGCTTGTATAAGCTGCTTTTAGTCTGCCATGATCAATATTGGTATTGATATGTGAGATACTGTTTTGTTTAGCATGTTGATTGTTACCTAGTTGCTTTGTTTTCTCTTTTATGTTATTGTTTTATATGAAGTATAAGTTTTAGGTTTTTTTTTGTTTGTTTTGCAGTTGTGAGTATCAACAATTCAGTTTCATGTATAAAGTACTTTTAATCATTTCTAGTAGGGCAGGTATAGTGGTGAAAATTTCCCTTAATGTTTGCTTATCTGGGAAAGATTTTATTTCCCTTTTATTTATGAAACTTAGTTTTTCAGGATACAAAAATTTTGACTGGCAGATATTCTATTGAAGAAGACTAAAAATGGGACCCAGATTCCTTCTGGCTTGTATGGTTTCTTCTAGGAAGTCTGCTTTTAGTCTTATAGGTTTTCCTTTGTGAGTTACTTGTTGCTTTCCTCTTGCAGCTTGTAGGAATTATCTCTTTCACTTTGACTTTGGTCAAACCGATGACTACATGCCTTGATAACATCCTATTTGTCATGAATCTTCCATAAATTTGATGATCTTCTTATATCTGGATATCTAAATCACTGGTAATACCAGGCAAGTTTCCCTCAATTATTCCCTGAAATAGGTTTTCAATACTTTTTGCTTTTCTTTCTCCCTCAGGGAAACCTAATGCTTTTTTATTTTGTGCAGTTTTTGGCCTGGGCCAGGTTTGAACCTGCCACCTCTGGTATATGGGGCCAGTGCCCTACTCCTTGAGCCATAGGCACTGCCTGAAACCTGTTGCTTTTATTCATTCACTTTACTTAGTCCCATATTTCTTAGAGAGAGTGTTCATTCCTCTTAATTCTTTTTTCTACAGTTTTGACTAACTGGGTTAATCCAAAAGCCTTGTCTTCAAGCTCTGATATTCTTTTTTTCTCTTTGGTCTAGTCTGTTGTTAAAACTTCTGTATTTTGAAATTCTCTAAATGAGTCTTTCATTTCTCTAAATTCTAGTTCTACTGTATTTTTTCTCATTTTTGTCTATCTCTTCAGTGAATTATTCATTCATGTCCTGAATTGCTTTTTTGTTTTTTCTTGAATTGATCCCCAACTTTCTCATCAATCTCATTGATCTTACTTGCCATCCATATTCTGAATTCCACATTTGATGTTTCAAAAGTTTCCTTTTGGTTGGAGTCAGTTATTGAAGAACTGTTGTGATCCTTTCAGGGTGTCAACATAGCCTTTTTTTAATGCAGAAAGAGTTCTTATGTTGGTCCTCTTCTCTCAGTTCAAGACACATAGGTTTGCGGTACACCTATTCTCCTCTGCTGGGAGTTCTGTTGCTGAGTGAACAGAGGGAGACATTCCTGGTGGGCATGGTTGAGTCTTACTTTGGACAACTGACCCAATATGAGTGAGACAGATGTATTGTGAGCCTTTAAAACTGCAACTTTCCTACATTTTCCTGGTTGTCATGGGTGGTCAGTGTGCTGTGGTGTGAGTGATTGCCCCAACCAGGTCTGGCAGCAGCAGTGTCTTTTGGCCGATAAAGGTTTGAGTTCTTCCCTGCCCGGGTCTGACTGCTGCTGTGTCTTTTGGCCTGTGGCAGTCTGAGCACTGCATATTCAGGTCCACAGCTAGCAGCATCTATTGGCCTGGTGGCTAAGTGCTGCTCTGGCACTGCCTATTGGACATGTCATAGCACTTGGCCTGCTTGTTCTCTCCCCAGGATATCTGTAGCAATGGATACGCCTTCTGGGTAGATGTAGTACTCTTAGGTTTGGATCTTAAAATGGTACCAGCTACAGTACCTAAGCCAAGGGGCCTTGC
Organism: Perodicticus potto; assembly: GCA_963574655.1. NCBI lineage: Eukaryota > Metazoa > Chordata > Mammalia > Primates > Lorisidae > Perodicticus > Perodicticus potto. The sequence continues at coordinate 9,465 of CAUYRH010159666.1, read as the reverse complement.
TTTGTCTTCTCTTCAGAGCAATGCTATTGCACAATCTCCAATCAGCTTCCTAGTCAGTCTGGCAGCCTGCAGTGGTGGAGTGTCCCTCCTGCAGCTTGAAGAACAATGTAGGGTAAATATGGAGCCCTGGGATTCTCTCCTCTGTCCCTTCTCCACCTGTGTGCCTTTCCTGTGTGCTTCTGATTCTGCTGAGCTGGTTGCCCAACTTCTCCTTCCTCCCTTTGGGAGCCTCCTATTGCCTCTCTGTGGATTCCCAATGCTGCATTTTAGATGATTAATCTAAAGGTGAGTATCTACTCACCAGTTTCCATCTTCTCCATGAGAACAGCTTGTGCAAACTGCTTCTAGTTTATCATTTTGCCTCCTTCTCTCCAACGCTGTATTTTTAACAAACACATAGGGTCCATCCATGCTGATGAATAATGTCATGTTAAAGTCATCAACTTGAGATATTCCTGTACTCCACCCATTCCTGTGAGGTTGGCATCACCGGTATATACTGGTCCTCTTATAGAATTGTCTTTAAGGTCAGTGTACAAGATATAGAAGAAAGCCAGTCTCTTGGCTTCATTTTTATCATCAGGTCTGGCTAACGAGGTTTAAAAACCTCGTTAGCCAGACCTGCTTTCTAAGAGTGGTTTTTATATATTTCCAAACAGTAGATAGTCTTTCATGTCCTTTCAAAGGATATGAATCTCTATTCTCAAAGGATAGAAGACATTCCAGTGAATAGGTTATGAGCTCGAAAGGTAATTTTACCAATGGTAAATAGCATCTTTGGAGTAAGTATATGGTTTTCTCATGTTATCTGATCTTTCAGGGTAATTATACTCATTTAGATGAGTGAGTTCCCACATTTTGGGCTTAAAGGTTTTATTGATTATGGTCACATTTCACAGAAGAGTAAAATGGTGGAGTAGAAAGAACATGAGTTTTGGAGAAAACCTCCCTACCCCACCAAGTACTAGCAGTATAACATGAGGCAAACTGCTTTTTTAAATTTTCCTTTTCTGTATAACATAGCCTATGATATGGAGGAAAGAATGAGATGATGTATATAAAGAACTAAACACAGAGCCTGGCTCACAGTGGCTACACAATGAATGTTCCCTTCCTGTCCTGAGTTCCCCCTCTAAGACTTCATATTTATTTCCAGAGTAGAACTTGTCAAGAAGAGTCAGCTTGCGGCTGAGAGTAACATTTCTAGTCTCAGTTACTGCATTTACTTTAATAACCAGATTCTTTGGCAAAGCCCGAGCAGAAGTGGAAGTAGTCCCATCTTGAGGCCCAGAGAGTGAGCTGCTCAGCTTTTAAGGAATGAGCTGATTGGTATTTCTCCATGATGCCTACTAGTATATTTAGGGACCTATTTTCAGGATAGATACAAATGTAACTAAACACAAAGTCTCTTTTTGATTCTACTACAGTTGATGCTTGAATGTGCTTTTATTTTTGTGATGATATATTTGAGTTCAATAGCTGCATGTCTTTATGGGTCAGGGTCTTGGCACGAAACACATGTCACCTGAAATGGGGAAGACTGAAGAGTTTGATAATAAAGGTACCATTTGAGGAGGATGTGGGCAGGGAAGAGCACCCATCATAACAAAATGGGCAGCTCTACCACTTCTAGGCCTGAAGAAACAAAGGAAGAAAGCAGTTATCAGCCTGAGGCCACAGTTGAGGACTGTTTGTAGCTGCTGGGGCTACCTAGAGAGAAAGCAGCTATTGCTGACCCAGCTAGAAGAAAGCCAGGGATTAAAGATCCTCATTTCACTCTCTTATGCCCTTGATCTTCTGCCAGTACCACTGGAAGCCAGGGGATAATGATTACACAGGCCAGCTCCCCATGGCCCAAGGCAGAGTGGAGAGGGAGAGTGTGTAGAAATGGAGGAGCAAACAAAATATTCAGTAAACTTACCAAATCCTGCACTCAGATAAAATCATGTTTCCCCTTCTATTGTTCTGCTGGTAGGAAGAAATTTGCACATCAGTGGGTAAGCTGACTTATTTTACTCCTCTATGAACATTAGAAACTATTTTCATTTTAACAAAGGTTAAGTAGCTTTGTTTTCTTATTTTTACTGCTAATACCATTTTCACCTACCATTCTGAGTAATTGTATGTATCAGGTATAATATAATAGAAAGACTGGGATGGGTTTGAGAAGGATGTAGAAAAGAGAAATGCTGGATGGAATATTATATATATTGTGACATTGATACAACATTTTTTGTATTAAAAAAGAAAAAGAACTGATTCTGATGATTAAAGCTTATGAAATCAGTTTCATGTCTCCTGATACTACCCTCTACTCATCAGTTCATTCAGCTAATTTGCTAAAATAATTTTGTCTTTATAATAGCCTATCATTGCTGATATTATTATACTATTGATATTATTGTCTCTATATTATCTGCATCTCTTATTTTAACCTATTCTCTGATCTTGACAGTTTATATGGAAAGATTTACCTGAATGGTTGCTCATTTATGAGTCTAGGAGAGAGCTCATAATATTTCGATTGTTTCAAGCATTGTAAGATGTTTACATGACGATCACTTGGGCATAAAAAACAAACTCACACCAAATGTAGTTCAGTATTGCCTTCTTATTTTTGTTTAAATGCTCAGTATTTCATAAGAAAATTGTTACCAATTTGAATTTCTAGAGAACACAAATACATGTTGTTGCAAGTAATTTCTTGACTTCAAAAGTCCATAAAACAAAATGAATGAGGTTCCAATAAATTATTGAGTACATATGTGAGAAAAATGGAAGCCTCCATTCCTTGTTGAAGACACCAATATTAACGTATGGTTTCCCCTGGGATGATGTGGTAAAGATCATATTATCTTCTTAGCAGCAACTAAACATGTATGCAGATTGGCATAGCATGTATGTAGACTTGTGCCATTGGTGATACTCAGAATAAGGTGTAGTCAGAAGGGTCTTGATTTCAATTATATATGCATAATTCAAGATAAGCCAAAACAGTGTTATCTTAGACCAATGACAATTTTGTCCAAACAGGTCAACTCAAAACATTTCCAGTGTTCTTATTTGGGCTGTCAAAGTATGATTTAATACGTTTTCTCACAAACGTTTTGATTTTTCAGTTTCGCTACAAGAGTGATAATCAAGTGAATAATCGGCAGTCTGAAGTGCTAATCGACAGCAAGTAAGAAATACATTCTTTTGCTTATTCTTAAGATTTCTGGAAAAAACAAGTCTTGACAATTGATGGCTTTCTCTTTTAATTAGATATATGTTTTCTTTTCCCCTTCAATTTTTAAAAAACTGAAATGCAAATTCATTTTATCTTCATAGTTCTTTTTAAAATACTTAGTAGTTGCTTGTGCTACCCACTAAACTTCTACCTCAAATTCCTTTGGAGGGTCTTTTGTGGAACACAGGCATATCTTTGTCACATCTAATACTATGTAGAGTCAGCACACATGTGATGCTTTGTATGTAATGTTTCATGAGTATTTGAATTATTTAATTCGGTAATTTATAGTAGCATAGTATTTGAATTATTTAATTTGGTAATTGGAAAGGTTGCTAGAGAGACATTATCTTTGAGAATGAGGTATTCTTTAGAATTCAGTGAAAAATCAGGCAAAAATTTCTATCTTTATTCATGGCTTAATAGTATTCCTTGGTGTGTATGTGTGTGTATATGTGTTTATATATAGGGTAGCCATAAAGTTTGTGTGCAATTTAAAATAGTGTGCAATTTAAAATTGCATGTGAACTTTATGGCCACCCTGTATAATTACATATTGTTAGTACACTCATGAATTGATGGGCACTTGGGTTGATTCCATATATTTGTAATTGTGGATTATGCTGCAATAAACATTTGAATGCAAGTATCGTTTTGATAAAATGACTTCTTTTCCTTTGGGTAAAAACTCAGCAGTGAGATTGTTGGATCAAATTGTAGGTCTATTTTTAGTTCCTTGAGGAATCTCCATACTATTTTTCATAGAGGTTGATTTCTGTGCATTGATTTTGTAACCCGAGATTCTGCTGAATTTATTTATCAATTCTAGGAGTCTCTTGGTACAATTTTTGGGTTTTCCAGATACATGGGTCACTACTGAAGGTATGAGACAGACTGTGTTATAATCCATTATTTCATATCTGAGAAACATAATCGACAGCATCTTTTATGATTCACCTATGTGAATTTCAACTTCCTCGTCTATCAGTGTTGCTGGGAGGGCTTCATTTGTTTCTGTCCATGCAGGTTTTATGTTTCTTGATCTTTGATTATCTCATTATTTTCATAATGGCCCATGTATAAGATCATATCATCAGCAAAAAGTGATAGTTTTGCTTCCTTTTCCCTGATTTGGATATCTTTATTTCTTTCTCTTGCCTAACTGCTCTGGCTAGTACTTTCGGCACTATGTTGAATAGAAGTGGTGACAGTGGCATCCTTGTCTTCTTCCAGTTCAAAGTGGGAATGCTTTCCACTGTTGCCATTCAATATGATGTTGGATGTGGAGAGAAGGGAACACTTTTACACTATTGGAGGGACTGCAAAGTAATACAGCCTCTTTGGAAAGAAGTATGGAGAATTCTCAAAGAACTCAAAAAAGACCTTCCATTTGATCCTGCAATCCTATTACTAGGCATCTGCCCAGAAGAAAAAAAATCATTTTATCATTTGAACACTTGAACTAGATTGTTTACTGAAGCTTAGTTCACAATTCTCAAGATGTGGAAACAACCTAAATGCTCATCAACCCATGACTGGATTGATAAACTGTGGTATATGTCTACCATAGACTCCTATTCAGCCGTTAGAAAAGATGGAGACTTTATATCTTTTGTAGTAACCTAGATGGAGTTGGAACACATTCTTCATAGTAAAATATCACAAGAATGGAAAAACAAGTATCCAATGTACTTAATACTAATATGAAGCCAGTAGATAAACCAACACACACTCACTCAAAAGAAAAATTCAATTCAATACAAGTTGGGGGGAGGTGGGAGAGGGGCAGAGGGGAGGGGATTGGTGTACTTCCACCTAATGGGCACAATATAAGGGTATATGGCACACCTCCTGGGTGTGGGACATGACGACACCAGAGACTTCACCTAACAAATGCAAATATTATAATCTAATCATTTATACCCTCACATTAATCTGAAATAAAAGACCAATATTAATAAAACTAACTTTTATAGATGTGTGTAATGAATGGCACCCATAGCAGTGAGTTCAAAAGCAAGCTAATAAAGTACTCTCAGTGCTTTTTGAACTCAGTGAAAGTGGTTTAAAAATTAGCCCACAGTGAAATTATTTCAAAATTGTTCTGCCTTCAATAAATTAATTTCAGTTTCTTAAGTCTTGGATTTACCATTTCTTGGGCAGTTTTTCTTTGTCAGCTTTGCAGATGGAAGGGTCCATTTGCCAATGGACTGGTTTCTGTGCATGAGCTGTGACGTGGTTGTACTTTTTATAAATGATTTTCCATTGTAATTAATTATTATATTGCATGGGCACAAATTTTTTAAGGATTGAATTTCTAAATGATGACTATTTCTCCAAATGAAATGCATCTTGAAATAATAGGAAATTATTACACTTTCAAAATCCTGCACATGGGGTATTCAGTGGCTTCTATTTTTTGTTTAATTTTATGTAACCCAGACGATACCTTCTCCCTTTTCTCCCCTTAAAGTGCCTTCAAAGAGCTCCCAGATATAAAAGCCTGAAAGAGCAAGGGGGAATTGACTGTAGATTTTGTGGGGGAGATCACCAGCGAGGTTTATTTCACACACCCTTAGCAGGCAAAGTGACATCCTATTTTAGCATCTTTTTTCACCAGACTTCTCCCCTTTGCTGGCCTTTTCGATCTTTCCTTCCTTCATTCAGCGCTTAGTGTAGTTGGCTTCAATCTTCTCTCTCGCAATATCTGGGGCCCCTCACATTTTTCTTTCTTTTATTACTGAGAGTAGTTTGATTCTTCCTCAGCTCTGTGCTCAAATCTATTGCAGTTAGCCATCAAAAGCAGGTTCCTCTGTAACTGGGACCCACTTAGCCTAGCTGACAATAGAGGTAAAAAATACCCCAAATTATAGGTGACATTTAAACCTCTATTTTCTCTCTTTTAAAAAACAGGTTTATGCATCTTTTCTTAGTTGTTCGTTCTAAGGAGGAGATCCAGATTTCTTCTGAAAAAAATAAAGTCAAATCTAAACCACAAAAGTTTTGGGGATGTTAGAACATTAATATTAAAAATGTAAAGTCTTCTTAGGATCTTAAAATCTGAACACTAAGAGAGATTAAAATATCATAGAGAATAAAGTTGGTTTTGATTATAGCTCAAAAATTGTCTATTCCAAACCAAACAAATGTTTTAACAGCTTTTGTTGATTAACTACTGATCCTTTGTCAACTTTCCTCACATCAAACTTTTACTACAGGAGCATTTTGCTTTAGACTTCCTGAGGTAATCTCCATGAGTTAAATTTCTCCCATGCATTGAAAATTGATGTGTGATCTGTGTGTTGTGGGTAGAAAATTAAGAAAACTTATAAGAGTATAAACAAAAATATAGCAATCATTCTTGATCTTACTACCTGGACCCAAATAAAAGGCAATTAATTTGTGGATGCATTTTAGGGCTCCCTTCTTCCTCCATCTTTACTTTTCCTCTTCTTTTTTCTCTACTTCTCCATACCATATCATTTGAAAAATAATTGAGATTTTACTATAAACTATTGTCTGGGTTGAATGGTATAAAAATATGTTGAGCAGAATCTGGGCCCAATGTACGGAGTTTCAGGGGGGCTACAAGACAAAATGATTATCAAGAAATAGAACTGAGATTAGGGAGGGCTTCACAGAGGGCAGTACTCAGACATGAGGAAGACTTCAGGTGTTGTTTGGCAACAGAGACAGTCTGTCCTGTGTCAATTAACATGTGCTAGATCCTTCTCAGAGCCATGACTTAGGGGTTTTCCAGAGACATTAAGAGTTGTCCATCCATTCCTTCAGCCCATATTTGTGTAACCCTTCTGTGTATCAGCCACTATGCTAGGTATGAGGGACACAGGGATTATTAAGACCCATATTCCTTCCATCGGGGAGTCTAGAGTCTAGTGCAGTGGTTCGCAACCTTCCTAATGCCTCCTGGATGCCGCAACCCTTTAATACAGTTGCTTGTGTTGTGATTCCCAACCATAAAATTATTTTCACTCATACTTCCTAACTGTAATTTCGCTACTATTATGAATCGTAATGAAAATATCTGATATGTGAGATACATTTTCATTGTTACAAAGGGGTCGCGACCCACAGGTTGAGAACCGCTGGTCTAGGGGAATAGGTGGACAAATAAACAGACTATTACTGTGCTGCTGTAGGTGCTGGGATAAAAGGAAGCCTGCAGTACTCTGAGTGCACACACACAGGAGGGCCCTAACACAAGTTTTAGGAGACTGGTGGCAGAGATATCGTTGTCTCAGAATAATTCTTGATGGAATTTTCTCCAGCAAAGATCAGCCATTGAAGAGCTAATTGAATGGTGGGATGAGAGGGCAGGAAAAGCAGCAGCAGATGGGAGGAGAACCAGGGACAAGGTCAGGCCACAGAGGATGACAAGGGCTTCCCAGCTTTATTGCAGAGGGGGGCGAAGAGCGTGTTGGATAAAAAATATACATCGATGAACCAGTGTAAATCTGCTCTCTCTGGTCTCTCTCCCATCTCTTTAATTATGTGCTCTGGTGAAATGTGGTCTACCAGGAGGGCTGTCTTCATGCATAGACTGCTTTTCTAAGACTCCTGGGCAAGGCAGCAGTGAAAATTTCTGCTGTCTTTCTGTCCTATGATGCCAAAAGGAAAACTGTCTCTGTCATGCTGTCACTAGTGGCTATATGACTGAGGAGCAAGGACCTCAACTTGTCATCTATAAAACAAAGGGAAAAACAAACAAACAAACAAACAAAAGGGGATAGTTACCAGCCATTATTATTATTATTATTATTTTTGAGACAGAGTATCACCTTGACCCCCTCAGTAGGGTGCTGTGGCATCACAACTCACAACAACCTCAAACTCTTGGGCTTAAGTGATTCTCTGGCCTCAGCATCCTAAGTAGCTGGGACTACAGGTGCCCTCCACAACACCTGGCTATTTTTTTGTTTTAGCAGGCCCAGGCCAGGTTCTAACTTATGTGCCCTGGTGCTTGTGGCCAGTGCCCTACCCACTGAGCTATGGGTGCCACCCTACCAGCCATTTTTAAGCTTTACTTTTTGCAATCAGCAGAAACACTTCCAAATGAAATTTTAGGTGAAAGCCCAGTATTTAGAACAGATAAACTATTGTTGTTCAAGTTGAAACTAGGGTAGAGGGCCCAGAGTAGGTGCCCTCAGGTGACCCTCCCCCTATGTAGTGGTATTTAGGGACCCCCTTGAACATCACTGGACTGAATCATGCTTTTCCAAATGAGGGGTAAGGATTACATGGATCTAAATCACCCCAGGTACAGATTTTTGGCTCTGTCTCAGATTTTCTGAGTCAAAATTTCTGGGTTCGGGATATAGGGCTCTATTTTTAATAAGCACCTCAAGGGATTCTCATGTATATTGAAATCTGAGTGCCACTGGGCCAGATGCTTAAAGGTTCCTTTTGGTCTTTAAATACTGTGACTCTGTAATCCTCCTCAGCTTTGGCATGTGGTGAGGAGCCACAAAAGTCAGTGACTTTATATGCCTAAAGATTCAACAGAAATGTCAGCTTGGAAGTATAAGGGAGGGTATGATGGCAGTAATCATGGAGATGATAGTGGAAGGTGAGAGTTGGATATAAGACAGTGAATTATAAAATGGATTAGGGAAAGAAGAGGAACTTTAACCATAAGCTCTTCCAACAATGTTTATATGGAGGGATCTGGAACATATTCTCCTGAGTAAAATGTCTCAAGAATGGAGGAAAAAGTATCCAATGTACTCAGTACTTCTATGAAACCTACTTATATTTACTCACACTTTCTTATGAAAGATAGAACACAACTATAGCCCAGGATGAAGGAGAGAAATGGAGTGGGAAGGGAGGGGGGGGGAGGTTTGACAGAGGGAGGGTAACGGGCAGGACCACACCTATGGAGCATATATGACAAGGGTACAAGTCAAACCTGTCGAGTGTAGAACATAGATGTTTTGGTACAATAATCAAGTAAATGAGGTGAAAGTTATGTTGATTGGTTTCATCTAACCACGTCAGATTGTATAAAAAAAACCCTGCACATTGTACCCCACATATGCATGAATGTATTCACGATCTATATGTATTTGTTGTGGTGCATATTTGAAGGGTCAGGAGAAAACTTCTAAATACGGATCAAAAATGTTTTCACATAGTAAATGAGAAAATCTCACGAATGTTATGTCAATCAGGTTGATAAAAATATCTCAGATGGTATGTGAAACCCTCACACTGTA
>CAUYRH010159663.1:0-12678 GCA_963574655.1 Perodicticus potto | reverse complement strand
ATAGTGTTAATTCAGATTGAAGAAATTATCTGAATCTTGGTTTGTGTAGATTTACGATCTACATGCAATATTAACAAATAAGATAGTTTTTACTGTCCCACATGTGTACATAGGCTCACTCCACCCCCTTCCACATCCACTAGTTACTGTACTTTGTAAACTGGCATTGAAACATTACAACATTTGTTGCACCAATTTATAAACTTACACAGTGCAATATGTGTTACTTTTCTGAGGTAAACCAAAGGTAAATTTCTCAAGGTTCTTGCTGCTTCGTTAGCAGCATTTGATGGATCTTTTATTCATTTGTATTAGATGAAAATAAAGCAGACTGCAAATCCTTTAAAAAATTTTAAACCATGTACCAAGTTTTGGTTCAAATTGTGTAGGATAAGTTAAACTTAAATTGCATTCTGTTAACCAACATGAGTGTATTTCTGTAAGAATAGTTATGTTGAAATAAAGTTTTAAAAAGCACGATGCCTTTGTTTGTTATTGGTATATCAAGGACCAAGAAAGCCAAATTTATTTTGTTGGAATTGCAGGAGTATTAATACTTTGAAGATTATTTCCTGCCTAGTTGAGGTAGAAAGGTCACAGTGATCTTTGTCGTTTGGGGCAGCAGTCTCATGAGTACTTCTAAACATATCCAGGTTTCTGGGAGGTGGAGGGAGGGGACACCCTGGGCAGTTCATAGAAGTTTCAAATAGTAAATACTTCTCAAACACAGGTCCCCTGAATAATTTTAATACGTGTATTCTTTCTTAGCAGTAGGCCTGGGTTTAGTCAATTTTGGTTCATAATTGGAAGAGGATATAGTGAAGGGAAGATAAGATGAGTTACATCGAATGTACACTGAATGCCTGGCACTATTGATTTTAAGATATTTATTGTATTTAATGCAGCTCTAGGAAAAAAGTGAAACCCAAGAGAAAGTGTTAAATCTACAACAGCTTAGTAAGTCTCTGATTCCTTTGTTAATGGAAACATACAGAACACAAAGCTTATGCGCTTGGGGGCAGTTTAGAGAAGGAGAGCGAACTGAGAAACCTCTGGTTATGCAAAGCATCAAAGCAAGGCAATGGAATTCTGTCTTGATGCACAATTGATCCAGAAGATCTGGATCACCAAAGAAGAGAGGTTTATTATTTGGATTGATGAGGGTTATTCACCCTCTCCTCCCTCCCTCCTGCAAGCCTTCTTATCCAGCAACAAAACAAAGGAAATTTTTGGGTTTTTTTTTTTTTTTTTTTTTGAGACAGGGTCTTACAGTGTCACCCTGCGGAGAGTGCTGTGGCGTCGTCATAGCTCACAGCAACCTCAAATTCTTGGGCTCAAATAATCCTCTTGCCTCAGTCTCCCAAATAGCTGGGACTACAGGAGCCCGCCACAATGCCCAGCTAGTTTTTCTTTCTTTCTTTCTTTTCTTTTTTTTTTTCAGAGACAGAGTCTCACTTTGTCACTCTCAGTAGAGCGCTGTGGTGTCACAACTCACAGCAACCTCCAGCTCTTGGACTTAGGTGATTTCTCTTGCTTCAGCCTCGCGAATAGCTGGGACTACAGGCACTTGCCACAATGGTCGACTATTTTTTTGTTGCAATTTGGCCGGGGCCGGGTTCGAACCTGCCACCCTCAGTATATGGGGCCAGCACCCTACTCACTGGGCCACAGGCACCGCCCCCCCAGCTAGTTTTTCTATTTTTATTTATTTACTTATATATTCATTTATTTTGAGACAATTTCACTTAGTTGCCCTTGGTGGAGTGCTGTGGTGTCATACATAGCTCACAGGAATCTCAAAACTCTTGGGCTCAAGAATTCCTCTTGCCTCAGTTTTTCATTTTCAGTAGAGACAGGATCTCACTCTTTCTTGCTCAGGTTGCCCTTGAACTTGTGAGCTCAAGCAGCCCACCCACCTCAGCCTCCCAAAGTGCTAGGATTACAGGCAAGAGTCACCATGCCCAGCCTATTTTTAGTAGAGATGGGGTCTCTTGCTCAGGCCGGTCTAGAATCAATCCACCTGCCTCATCCTCCCAGACTTTGGCATTATAGGTGTGAGCCGCCATGCTCAGCCTTTTGTGAGAAAGCGTGTTGCTTTGTCCTTCAGGCTTGAGTGTAGTGGTGTTATCAAGCTCACTGCAGCCTCTGAACTCCTGGGCTCAAGTGAGCCTCCTGCCTTAGTCTTCCAAGCAGGTGGGACGACAGATACATGCAACCACACTCAGGTAATTTGTTAAATTTATTGTAAAGATTGGTGGGGGGGTCCTTGCTATGGCCCCAGGCTGATCTTGAACTCTTGGCTTCAAGCTGTCCTCCCACTTTGGCCTCTCTAAGTGCTAGGATTACATGCATGAGTTACAGGTGTGAGTCACCTCGCCTGGCCTCTAAGAATTTATTTTATTGGCATGGCAGAAACAGTGGCGAGGAGCATGAGAGTTTCTACCTGGCCTGGGATATGGGAGGCATTTATTTTGAATATGTAAATACTATCTGATTTGGTGTATTGCCTTTAGTGCCTAAAAGAATTGTCAAAAGACAGCGGTGCCTGTGGCTCAAAGGAGTAGGGCGTTGGGCCCCATATGCCAGAGGTGGTGGGTTCAAAAATCCAGCCCCAGCCAAAAAAAAAAAAAAAAACAGCAAAAGAATTGTCAAAACTTCTCTAGTCTGCTGCCACTTCTTTCCCAGAACTATATACCCCTGTTGGGTTTTTTACACATCTTATGCATTTCACTCTTGACCTATTGAACCATCTTCATTTTCTTGTTGAAGAGTCTCAATCAGGAGTTGACCCTAGGTAGAGTTAACAGCATGGTAATATGAGCACCTCATTACAGCTCTTCTCTTCATTTTCTTTTTTTTTTTTTTTTGAGATAGAGCCTCACGCTGTCACCCTGGATAGAGTGCTGTGGCATTACAGCTCACAGCAACCTCCAATTCCTGGGCTCAAGTGAGTCTCCTGCCTCTGCCTCCCAAGTAGCTGGGACTACAGGTGGCCGCCACAACACCCGGCCATTTTTTGGTTGCAGCCGTCATTGTTGTTTGGTGGGCTCAGGCTGGAACGAACCCACCAGCTCATGTGTACATGGCTGGCGCCTTAGCCCGTTGAGCCATAGGCGCTGAGCCTCTTTTCTTCATTTTCATAAAGGCAGATTGAGGAAAGTGCTAAGAACCATGTGCTAACATTTGCTACTTAAGTAGTTAGTTTCAGTGTTAAGAAATAAGCCTTTGGCTCAGCGCCTGTGGCTCAACGGGCTAAGGCGCAAGCCACGTACACCTGAGCTGGCGGGTTCAAATCCAGCCCGGGCCTGCCAAACAATGATGGCTGCAACCAAAAAATGGCCGGGTGCCTGTGGTCCCAGTTACTTGGGAGGCAGAGGCAGGAGAATCACTTGAGCCCAGGAGATGGAGGTTGCTGTGAGCTGTGATGCTACAGCACTCTACTCAGGGTGACAGCTTGAGGCTCTGTCTCAAAAACAAAAAACAAAAAAAACCAGCACTGTAGGAGGCCTAGGTGGGTGGATTGCCTGAACTCAGGAGTTCAAGACTGGCTTGAGCAACACTGAGACCCCATCTCTAAAAAAAAAGAAAAAACTAGCAGGGCCATAGTGGCACATGCCTTTAGTCTCAGCTATTTGGGAGGTTGAGACAAGAGGATTACTTGAGTCCAAGAGTTTGCAGTTGCCGTGAGCTATGATGATGCCATAGCACTCTGCCAAGGGCACAGAGTGAGATTGTCTCAAAAAAAAAAAAATATTGGGCGGCGCCTGTGGCTCAGCAAGTAGGGCGCCGGCCCCATATACCGAGGGTGGCAGGTTCAAACCCGGCCCTGGCCAAACTGCATCAAAAAATAGCTGGGCGTTGTGGCAGGCACCTGTAGTCCCAGCTACTCGGGAGGCTGAGGCAAGAGAATCACCTAAGCCCAAGAGCTGGAGGTTGCTGAGAGCTGTGACTCCACAGCACTCTACTGAGGGCGATAAAGTGAGACTCTGTCTCTACAAAAAAAAAAAAATATTTACTGTAATTTAAAAATTGTGATAATGTAGAAATACCTTGGTTTGTGAACTGATAGGGGCATTTTTTTTTTTCTGGATGTCCTAAGGAGGCAAAGTGTCACTCTAAGAAGCAGAGCACAGAAACTTCTAAGAAAGATACTTTAAGAAGCTTTTAGAGGGCAGTGCCTCTGGCTCAAAGGAGCAGGGCGCTGGCCCCATATGCTGGAGGTGGCGGGTTCAAACCCAGCCCGGCCAAAAACTGCAAAACCAACAAAGCTTTCAGCGAAAAGCTCAAAGTTGCAAGCATGGCATACTGAGCTCTTGCGTTCTCATTTGGACTCACCACTCACATTCGCTTTCTATATGTTATGTGTGTATTACAGTAGAACCTCCACAGTTGACCAGTTCCCTACACTGACCACTTCCTTAGGTTGACCTAGTTTTCATTGACCAGACGCGCCACGTGTATGTATCAGCTTAGTTCCGTATGTTGCCACCTCCACCTCCATGTGTTACCCAGCTGTCACAGTCCCTTGGGTGGTCACCTTACAGAGGCTACACTGTATTTACTGAACACTAGAAATTTAGTTGCAGCCTCAAAGTCCTGGGCTGAAGTAATGCTGTGAGTAGCTGGGACACTCATCTAACTTTAACATTTTTTTGTAAACCTTGTCTGGCTGTGTTGCTCAGACTAGTCTTGAACTCGTGGCCTTAGGTGATCACTCCCTCCTTGGCCTCCCACCGTGGTAGTACTATGCACAAGACACCATGCCTGGTCCCTTTGTAAATACTTCACTTTGTATTTCCTAAAAATAAGGGCATTTTCTTGCACAACCATAGTATAATTTCTAAATTCAGTATTTTTTTTTTTTGAGACAGTATCACTATGTTGCCATTCGTAGAGTGCTGTGGCATCACAGCTCACAGCAGCCTCAAACTCTTGGGCTTAGCGATTGTCTTGCCTCAGCTTCCTAAGTAGCTGGGACTACAGGTGCCTGCCACAACGCCCGGCCATTTTTTGGTTGCAGCTGTCGTTGTTTGGCGGGCCCAGGCTGGATTCAAACCCACTAGCTCAGGTGTACATGGCTGGCGCCTTAGCCCGTTGAGCCATAGGCGGAGCCAGATAGGGCATTTATTATGTGGGTACCTCTTTAAAACTGTAAAGATATGTCATAATTTAAAGTTTAGCTCTGAATTTAATTGAAAATGTTTTTGGCTGGCTATGGTGGCTCAGCCCTGTAATCCTAGCACACTGGAAGGCCAAGGCAGGTGGATTGCTTGAGTTCAAACTGAGCAAGAGGAAGATAACCATCTCTACTAAAAAACAGAAAAATTGGGCAGCATCTGTGGCTCAGTGAATAGGGCGCTGGCCCCATATACCGAGGGTGGTGGGTTCAAACCCGGCCCCAGCCAAACTGCAACAAAAAATAGCCAGGCATTGTGGTGGGTGCCTGTAGTCCCAGCTACTTGGGAGGCTGAGGCGACAGAATCGCTTAAGCCCAAGAGCTGGAGGTGGCTGTGAGCTGTGATGCCATGGCATTCTACTGAGGGTGACAAAATGACACTCTTTTTCAAAAAGAAAAACAAAAAAACAGAAAAATTAGGCAGCACCCATAACTTAGTGGGTAGGGCACTGGCCATATACACTGAGGCTGGCAGGTTTGAACCAGCCCAGTCCAGCTCAAACAACAATGAGAACTATAGCAAAAAAATAGCCGGGCATTGTGGCTGGCACCTGTAGTCCCAGCTACTTCTGAGGCTGAGGCAAGAAAATTGCTTAAGCCCAAGAGTTTGAGTTTGCTGTGAGCTGTGACGCCACGGCCCTCTGCCGAGGGCAACATAGTAAGACTCTGTCTCAAAACAAAGAAATGAATAAATAATAGAAAAATTAGACATTGTGGTGGGCGCCTGTAGTCCCAGGTACGTGGGAGGCTGAGGTAAGAGGATTGCTGAAACCCAAGAGTTCGAGGTTGCTGTGAGCTGTGATGATACCACAGCACTCTACCCAGGGTGACAGATTGTGACTTCGTCTCAAAAAAAAAAAAGTCCTTGGTTCTTGGGCCCAGTGACAATGTTCTGCTTCAGGCCTTGCTATTTGTCCCATTTAATCCACTTACAAAAATATCATAAATTGGAGACAATTGCAGCAGGCTGACCCCTGTCCCAGAGCGAGCCGAGAGTGGTAGAAACAAGCAGACTGTCCTGGAGAGGAGGAAGTAGTGAAAGCAACAAATGTCCGCAAGTCGGGTTTCTGTCCGCTTGATCTCTGGTGGACATTGATTTTTTGTTTGTTTGTTTTTTGCAGTTTTTGGCTGGGGCCAGGTTTGAACCCGCCACCTCCGGTAAATGGGGCCAGCGCCCTATGCCTTGAGCCACAGGCGCTGCCCGACACTGATGTATTGTGCTTAATCTTTATAAATTTTATAAAATGGAAGGTTTGCTGGGTGTGGTGCCTGGAGTCCCAGCTACTTGGGAAGCTGAGGCAAGAAAATTGCTTGAGCCCAAGAATTTGAGGTTGCTGTGCGTTATGACACCACGCCACTCTACCCACGGTGACAAAGTGAGACTGGCTCAAGAAATAAAATAAAATAAAATAAATGTTCTCTTGGTGCTGTCCTGGCATGTTTTCTTTTTTTTCTGACGAGCCATAGTAGTAAAGCGCTGATAGCAGTAATAGTCACAGGTATGTTCCCCTTTCATCCTCTGCCTTTTGTGTCCCCCTTATCTGCAGCGTGTGCGGGCAGGCGCACACCCTGCCCTTTAAACTGCAGTGAATTGGCTGGAGTTCTGTCTCTGGTCAGCAGATGGCTTCCAGGCAGGCGGGCGCAGGTGAATCAACCCCAGTCAGACAAAGTCAGAGATTTCAGGGCCTTAGTTTCTCGAGTCAGTGGTGGCCAGAAGGAAAGCACCTTTCTGGAGACCTCTGCTGTGGCAGGCTATGTGGGACACGTGCTTTATAGCAGAGCACGGAGCCTTTCCCAGGTCCCTAGATCTCAAAGCCTGCCAGAAAAGGTGATCACTTCCATTAAATGTGGCAAGGGGCCTCCTCAAGTGTAATAATTATGTAAATATGTGATGAAATTAATTCATAAAGTTTTTAAGTTCATCTTTCACTTTACTACTTTTTTTTTTTTTGGCCGGGGCTGGGTTTGAACCCACCACCTCTGGTATATGGGGCCGGCGCCCTATTCCTTTAAGCCACAGGTGCCACCCTACTTTTTTTCTTTTTTTTTTGAGACAGAGCCTCCAGCTGTTACCCTGGATAGAGTGCTGTAACATCACAGCTCACAGCAACCTCCAACTCCTGGGCTCAAGTGATTCTCTTTCTTCCTCCCAAGTAGCTGGGACTACAGGTGCCCGCCACAACGCCTGGCTATTTTTTGGTTGCAGCTGTCGTTGTTTGGAGGGCCTGGGCTGGATTCGAACCCACC
Organism: Perodicticus potto; assembly: GCA_963574655.1. Taxonomy (NCBI): domain Eukaryota; kingdom Metazoa; phylum Chordata; class Mammalia; order Primates; family Lorisidae; genus Perodicticus; species Perodicticus potto. The sequence continues at coordinate 5,255 of CAUYRH010159663.1, read as the reverse complement.
AGCTCAGGTGTATGTGGCTGGCGCCTTAGCCACTTGAGCCACAGGTGCTGACCCCACTTTACTACTTCTTACCTACTTTTTTTTCACTTTGATGATAGTTTTCACATTAAGTGGTGGAGATGGTTTAAATAGTTGCTTTTTGGGTTTCAACACTATTAAGTCTCCAGATACCCCAGTGTAAGGTTCTAGTAAATCACTGATGGGAATAGGAACACAGGGGCCTCCTGTATGACTCACCCTGCTCTTCGCCTCCCATCCTGACTGTGCCTGGGCCCACTGTGCTCTGGTAGGTCTGCAGTGGGCTGAGAGGGGAGGGATGGCGATCAGAACTGCTTGGCCGACAGCCAGTGCTAAAAGGAGTTCTGAGATGACTTCCACCCACAAGTCACTCCACCTCTTTCTCGGGTCATGGAGCCAGGAAAGAGAGTTGTGTATAGAACCTCGGAACTCTCTGCTTGGATTCTGCCTCAAACTATTGTCTTCTTTTCCTTGTTGGAGAACAATAGATACTATTTTGAGATGATTAAGGATCCTTCTTTTCTGTATTCTCTTTACCTTTTCCACTGTGGGGACTTCCAAGGTAGGTGATTTCCTGAGATAGCTTTCTGCTGGTCTAAATGTTGTTGGGGGAGGGTGTGTGTGTGGAAGATAGCCTAGAAATTTACCAACTTAACACATACATACAAATAGTCAAAAGTCAAATATTCCTAGAGCAGTGTTTTTCAACCTTCTTTAATCTCAGGGCACACTTGAACCTATAGTTAAACTTCCACAGCAGACTTAAATTATGTTGATTAAAAAAAAAGGTAGAAAAACACTTATATAGTATAAAAATGCTTACTATGCTTTGAACTTTAGAAAATAATTAATGATCTTTGATCTTTAAACATTTTCTCAGCACACCTAAGATCCTCTCAGGGCACGCCAGTTGAAAAATCACTGTTCCAGAGGACATATGATGAAATCAAAGTCCACAACCTGCTTTCCTTAGTCATAGGGCAGCTATGTTTAGTAAAATTAGCTGTAAGTTTCCTGTGTGATACTTTGTATAGGTCTAGAACAGATAGAAGGTTACACTGTATTTTATTTTCCTCAAGGTTATCAATACAATTGAAACATTAGGGGAGCTGAAGTGGCCACAAATTCTTGGCAGCCCTTCAGTGACTTCAGTCCGGTGCTGCCCTCGTGACTTACTTTGACCAATAAAATAGGGCAGCAGTGGCAGTGCATGACTTTGAACTTCACAGAGGCCTTGCAGCCACTTTTCTCCCGCCTTCTCTTTCTGAACTGTCACCTTGAGAACAAGCCTGAACTTGAGGCTGAGGCCCAAGGTGGAGTGACCAAGCCGCAGCTGTCTCAACCCGAGTTTCCGTGGGTGAGGTCAGCTTACCTGTCTACTGTCTCCAAAAGCATGAGCCCAAAGACCAGAAGCGCCGCTGAGCTGAGCCCGGATGAGATTGTAAACTGAGGAATGTGAGCAAGTAAACGCTTGGTTAAAGTCACCAAGTGCAATAGATGTGACATACCTCATCATGTCCTCGGATCTAGTTAATAAAAAGGAAGCATTTTCAATTAACAAATGAGCAACTGTACCTAGAAGTGACTTGCCCCATGCCCAACGGGGGAGTTAGTGGGTAAGTGGGACAGTCACACATTGTTCTCCTTTGTTGAACAGTCTCTTGTCCAAGTCCCCATGCTGAAAATTTTTAACACATTTCTCAGAATTAGCTTTACATAAAGCTTTATTTATGTCCTGAAAAAGCTAGTGTTAACAATAAAATACATCTTTATCTGGCATTTTAAAGGAAAGCAGCCCTTATTTCTCTAATTTGCCTTCCTGTGGAGAATTTCAGCCTAGAGTTTAAAGTAAAAGATAGGAAAAAAAAGATCCATCAATCTAGGCCAGATGCTCACTGCTGTGAAGAACTGGCCATAATAGAACAGAAAGCTTTTCACTGGGCAACCAGAACCCCCTTGTAGTGAAAGATGCAACAGGACTAGGAAGTGAAATGAATGCTACATAAGTAAGGAATGGGCCATTTAAATAAGTTCAGGGCCAAATTAATAATAACGTTTTTTGAAGCTATTTGGTTTGCTGTTGGTAGGGACCAGCAGCTCTTAGGATTCAAATCTCACTAGTAGGGGCGGCGCCTGTGGCTCTGTGGGTAAGGCGCCAGCCCCATATACCGAGAGGGTGGCGGGTTCAAACCTGGCCTGGGCCAAACTGCAACAATAAGAAAAAAATAGCTGGGTGTTGTGGAGGGCGCCTGTGGTCCCAGCTACTCGGGAGGCTGACGCGAGAGAATCACCTAAGTCCAGGAGTTGGAGCTTACTGTGAGCTGTGATGCCACAGCAGTCTACGGAGGGCGACATAGTGAGACTCGGTCTCTTAAAAAAAAAAGAAAATTCACTACTAGGACTAAGATCAAAAGTTACAGTCTCTTGGGCAGCACCTGTGGCTCAAAGGAGTAAGGTGCCAGTTGGAAGTGGCAGGTTCAAACACAGCCCCAGCCAAAAACCGCAAAAAAAAAAAAAAAAAAAAAGTCTCTTTTCTGTGATAGCTTAGTGGTCTAATTCTTTGGGTGTTTGTGTTCCAAATTTCCTGTGTATCTAATTTATTTATTTATTTATTTATTTTTTGAGACAGAGTTTCACTATGTTGCCCTCGGTAGAGTGCTATGGTGTCTCAGCTCATAGCAACCTTAAACTCTTGGGCTTATGTGATTCTCTTGCCTCGGCCGCTCAAATAGCTTGGGCTATAAGGTGCCCGCCACAACGCCTGGCTATTTTTTTTTTTTTGTAGAGACAAAGTCTCACTTTATCACCCTCGAGGGCCATGGCGTCACACAGCTCACAGCAAACTCCAACTCCTGGGCTTAGGCAATTCTCTTGCCTCAGCCTCCCAAGTAGCTGGAACTACAGGTTCCCGCCACAATGCCCAGCTATTTTTTTGTTCCAGTTTGGCCGGGGCTGGGTTTGAACCCGCCGCATTCAGTATATGGGGCTGGTGCCATACTCGCTGAGCCACAGGCGCCGCCCTGCCTAGCTATTTTTTTTTTTGCATTTGTCGTTGTTTAGCTGGCCTGGGCTGGGTTCGAACCCACTCAACTCTGTGTATGTGGCTGGCCCCATAACCACTGTGCTATGGGACCTGAGCCTTTTTATTTATTTTTTGAGACAGAGTCTCACTTTGTTACCTTGGGTAGAGTGCTGTGCTGTCACAGCTCACAGCAACCTCCAACTCTTGGGCTCAGGCGATTCTCTTGCCTCAGCCTCCCAAGTAGCTGGGAGAATAGGCACCTGCTGCAAGGCCCGGCTGTTTTTTAGAGATGGGGTCTTGCCAGAGCTCAGGCTGGTCTCAAACCCGTGAGCTCAGGCAATCCACCGGCCTCAGCCTCCCAGAGTGCTAGGATTACAGGCATGAGCCACCGCACCTGGCTCTAATTTACTACTTTATATTGTTTAGAATTGTGGATCTTCAGGATCTTCAGGCAGCTGTGATCTGTCCGTGGTACTTGGCAAGCTCCACAGTGATGTGAAAGGTTGTGAGCCAGCCTGGAAAGCAGTCAATTAAAGCGACCTGAGGTGGTGAGACAGCATGGAAATCACACTGGGCCACTTGTTATTTGGGCGGCATTGCTGAAGACGGCCAGGCTGCTGCACACATACAGAGCTCTGACGGGGATGCTCGAGGGTTAACTGTTTATCGCGGGATCCAAATGGAAGCCAGAAAGATAATTAGGTGGTAGTTACCCAGAATTTCCAAGGGTATTGTGCCACGACTTTGGGAGGTCTTCAAAGTGGATTTCCTTTCTAAGGTTGGAAAATTCTCGCCTTAGGCACCTGTAGTCCCAGCTACTTGGGAGACTGAGAGAAAAGGATCACTTGAGCCCAGGAGGCTGAGGTTGCTGTTAGCTGTGATGCCAGAGCTCTCTACCATGGGTGACAAAGTGAGACTCTCAAAAAAAATAAAAAAATTCTCTTCAGGTCTTTAGACTTAGAAAAGGGTTTACTACATGGAAAGGGGTTTGTGCAGTGGTTAAAAACACAGGTGCTGCTGCCTTGGCACCTGTGGCTCAAGCGGTTAAGGCGCCAGCCACGTACACCTGAGCTGGTGGGTTCGAATCCAGCCCCAGCCCACCAAACAACAATGACGGCTGCAACCAAAAAATAGCCGGGCGTTGTGGCAGGCGCCTGTAGTCCCAGCTACTTGGGAGACTGAGAGAAAAGGATCACTTGAGCCCAGGAGGCTGAGGTTGCTGTGAGCTGTGATGCCACAGCACTCTATCGAGGGCGATAGCTTGAGTCTCTGTCTCAAAACAAACAAAAAAACAAGGGTGCTGGCTTGGTGCCCATAGCACAGTGGTTACAGCGCCAGCTACATACATTCAGGCTGGCAGATTCGAACCTGGCCTGGGCCAGCTAAACAACAATGACAATTACAACATAAAAAAAAAAAAAAAAAAAAGGAAAAAATGGGTGCTGTTGAAACTGTCCTGTATCTGATTATGGTAGTCAATAAACATAGACATGTTAAAATCCACAGAATTGTATATCAAAGGTTTGTTTTACTGTATAGTATAATTAAAATACTACATGAGTCTGGAGAGACTGCCTAGGTGTTTGAACACCGTCCACTCTTACTAGTTGTGTGGTCCTGGGCAAGTTACTAATGCTCCCATCTCCTCATCTGTACGTGCCAACAGTAATAGTACTTCTTACATGAAGCTATTGTAAGGATTTGGTTAATGTATACATAAAGCACTTATAAAATTTTCTGTCTCCTTGTATGTGCTATGTAAAGGGTAGCTACTATATTTCATTTTTTTGAGATAGAGTCTTACTTTGTCACCTTCGGTAGAGTGCTGTGGCATCACAGCTCACAGCAACCTCCAGCTCTTGGGCTAGGGCAATTCTCTTGCCTCAGCCTCTCGAGTACCTGGGATTACAGGCACCTGCCACAACACCTGGCTATTTTTGTTGCAGTTGCCACTGCTGTTTTAGCTGGCCAGGGCTGGGTTCAAACCTGTCACCCTCGGCATATAGGGCTGGCACCCTTCCCGCTGAACCACAGGTGTCGCCCTATTTTTTTTTTTTTTTTATTGAGACAGAGCCTCAAGCTGTCATCCTGGATAGAGTGCAGTGGCATCACAGCTCACAGCAACCTCCAATTCCTGGGCTTAAGCGAGTCTCCTGCCTCCGCCTCCCAAGTAGCTGGGACTACAGGCGCCCGCCACAACGCCCAGCCATTTTTT
>CAUYRH010159662.1:0-17707 GCA_963574655.1 Perodicticus potto | reverse complement strand
AAAAAAAAAAAGAAAAAGAAAGAAAGAAAGAAAGAAAGAAAGAAAGAAAGAAAGAAAGAAAGAAAAAGAAAATCAGTTGGGTGCGGTGGCTCACACCTATAATCTTAGCACTCGGGGAGGCTGAGGCAGGAGTATTACTTGAGCTCAGGAGTTTGAAACCAGCCTGAGCAAGAGTAAGACTCCTATCTCTACTAAAAAAATTAGCTGGGTGTTGTGACAGGTACTTTTAGTCTCAGCCACTAGGGAGAAGCTGAGGCAGGAGGCTCACTTCAACCCAGGTGTTTGAGGTTGCTGTGAGCTAGGCTGATGCCACAGCACTCTAGCCTGGGCAATAGAGTGAGACTCAGTCTCAAAAAAAAAAAAAAAAAAATAGAATAAGAAAATCTTGGTTTTCTGTGGATTATTCTTTCTGACCACATATGCCAGGGGTATTTCCACTTCTGTGCTTTAGCCCTTTCACACCCTGCCTGGCCCTCTCCTTCTATGGAACTCCACTTCATTCAAGACCTAGCGTCAGCACTTCCCTCACTGCCCCCCAAACCCCCTCCTCTCGGCCCCAAGTCTGCCTGCCCTGATAGCTCCCTTCTCTGAATTGCTACTGAACTTAAATAGTGCCACCCCTTATTTTGTTACATGCTTTCATTTTTTCTCCACTGGGCTCTTCCATTCTCAAGGGTAAGTCTCACAATCCCAAGGGCTTCCTGTTAGTCACTTCTATCCCCAGGAGGAATCTGAATGTCTGACTCCATTATGAATCAGGGAAGGTCAGTGTCATCAGCAGAAAGAGCTGTTTTTTCCAGCCACCACTCAAGAAACTTGCAAGTAAATGCAAGGCTGAGTTTTCGGTGGAGGGGGCAGGAGTGGTGGGGTGCACAGACATGGGGCTGCAGGAACTGTTAGAGAGACCTGGTGACTATGAGCCTTGGCCCTATGAACTTTCTAGCACTGTTCTTGGACTTTGATGAAAGGTCTCCAGTCCTCTAGGGGATCTCTCACCCAGCTGAACTTGTTTGGCCTTCTGTGGTCCTGCCAGAGCCCTTCTGGATTAGGCGACCAGGAAAGCCAACAAACTCGAGGCAGAGAGCTTTACGTGGACAGTGGTTCTCAGATGTCCCCTGCGGGCCTCCTTCCTCATTGCCAAGTCTCCTTATCAGGTGCAGGAAATGTGTCTTGTTCAGGCAAGGAGATCACAGGCCAAGGCGAAAGGGGCACAGTCAAGCTCTCAGGGTCTGGAGCCACTCGGAGCCACTCATGGTCCTGGAAACAGCATGGTCTCCCTCAGAGACAGTGTTGATTTCCACCTTCCTCAAAACAAAAGCCAGGCAGCTGGCCTCGGGCTATACCATGAAAAAGCAGGCACCTCTTGGAGTCCCTTCCACTTCTGTGCTGACTTCCAGACCACAGATTGGGGCGTGCTGACGGACAGGCATGGGTGGATTTATGGCAGGACATCGCCTGGGATATTGGAGCAGGAGGTATGGCCCTCCAGTGCACAGGGGCTAGTAGGGGGCAGGTGGGTGCTGGGCAGGTTGGGTAAGGGCCATAGGAACTCCAGGAGGAGCAGAGGAAGGGAACTGGCCTCGCTTCTTTAGTATGGAGTTGCTGTTACCCGGGAAACGGCCCTTCTAGCCCACAGGACCTAATAACATTCCTCAGAGTTTTCAGGAGTTGTGAGTTTTGGAATGATTACATAAATGTGGCTTTGTGGGGGCAAAACTCTGCAAGGGTAATTCTCTGCCTCTGGAGTTAGGCCCTCGAAGGAAAACACAGCAAAACAAAGGAAAAAATGCAGCCTGTGGTTTAGAAAGACTTTGGGGTTGCAGAATTGCAGCTGCCAGGTTGGGAAACGTCTGTGCATAGCTTTCCTTCTTAGATGGTAATTCCTTGAGGTGTCTTAGCAGAGTCAGAACTGGCGTACAGATTGGGGTATTTTAGAATGCCTTTGGCTGTGTTCTTTAAACATTTGTTCTCTGGGTCTCTGCAGTTGTGTGGTTGGGTAGGAAAGCAGAAATTGTCACACTACAGAAATATTCAGGAATGAATTGACCGCATGAAAATCACCCCTCCAGACATCCCTCCCTCCTTACCAGCTACATACGTCCTGCCCTTGAGTCTCCAGGAGGCCGACCGCAGCCTAACACAGCACAGTGCAATTGCAAGGTGAAGTCAAGAGCTGCTGGATTTCTTGAAGTCAAACGAGGACGACGCTGGAGAATTGCTCCCATCTCACAAGGAGTCGCTAATTGGGATCTTGAGTGAGTCAGCTTGGTCCTCAACCGAGAGATGATCCACAGGCAGGAGGCATGATGGGAGTTTCCAAAAGCAGACTCTTTGAAGAACAAAGGATCAAGAGAGACCCTTGGGACAGCTGATGAAGGCCTTGAACTCTTTTGCCAAAATGACCCTCTTTGTGATGGTGTGTGAAAGTCAAGGGTGAATTGGAGGCTGTTGTGTCACTAGATGATTTGGTCGGGGAAAAGAAAAGCTTTGAACTTCCAACCAAACTTGTTATCACTATGTCACTGCACAGAATGAGTGCACAGAGGCACTTAGAAGCTCTGTTTTCTTTAATTAAAGATAAAATATTTTTTTTCTAGCTTCATTGAGGTGTGGTTCAAACAGAAATTGTACATATTAAAGGCATATAATGCTTGATGTATGCATACATTGTGAAATGATTACCACAATCAAGCTAATTAACATACCCATCCCCTCACCTAGTTACCGTGTTTTTGTGTGTGATGAGAACACTTGATATGTATTCTCTTAGCCAATTGCAAACACAATAGCCTATCATTAAGTATAGTCACCATTCTGTATTTTGGCTCTCCAGGATTTGTTCATTCTTCATAACTGAAACTTTGTACTGTTTGACCAACATTTCATCCCTTGCAACCCCCAGCCCTTGGTAATCATCATTCTACTCTGTGTCTATGAGTTTGCATTTTTTAGATTCCAGATGTAAGTGAGATAAAAATAAGTTATTTTTATGATCCAAGTGTCATTTTTGGTGATCAGGTCCCAGGTCAATTTTTTCTCCTAGTGTTTACTTGAAAACTTTAGTCTCTGTTTTAAATGGTTTTATTAGGTGGGAGTGGTGGCTCTCGTCTGTCTGTAATCCTAGCACTCTAGGAGGCCGAGGCAGGTGGATTGCTTGAGCTCAGGAGCTTGAGACCAGCCTGAACAAGAGTGAGGCCCATCTCTAAAAATAGCCGGGCATTGTGGTGGGCACCTATAGTCCCAGCTACTCAGGAGGCTGAGGCAAGGGGATAGCATGAGTCCAAGATATTGAGGTTGCTGTGAGCTATGACACCAGGGAACTCTACCCAGGGTGACAGAGCAAGACTCTGTCTCAAAAAAAAAAAAAAATTAATGGTTTTACTGTAAGTGGTCTTTCCCCATGTTGTCTGGCTCAGGTGACAAGGATCTCCAGTATTTCCAGAAGCTGGCCACCTTGGGGGCTTTGTTTTTCTTTGGTGCAGGGAGAGGGTGAAGACTCCAGGGATGGAGGCACATGGACTGCCTGTGTCCCCGTCTCGGATGGGTGCATGGATGTCTGTTCAGCTTCCTTTGCATCTCTGACACCAGACGTTGATGTTGGGAAGACCCTTTCAGTGTCTCCTGCCATCTCCCTCCTTGCATGCCCTCTTCCACCTGCAGCCCTCCCTCCCCATCTCCGTATATAGCGACTGCTTCCTCCCAAGCCCTTGGAATGTCCTCTGACTCTACCCTCTTCCATACCCCACATGTGCTTGGTTAGTAACCTCCGTTGGCTTTACCATCAAAACACTCCCAGACTATTTTCGTGAGCGGCTGCCACCAGGCTGGGCCTGGTTCTCTCTCTGGCCTCTCTGTTTCACCCCAGCCCTCTGAAGTCGAGTTTCAATGAAAAAGCCAGCGTGCCCTTGCCAGGTCATGTCACCTCTCAGCTCAAACCCTCTAAGGTTTCCCAGCTTACTCAGAGTGAAAGCAGGATGGATGGCAACACTATTGTTCCGTGCCGGTGTCCTGTAAGGCCTTCATGACCAGTCTTCGTCACCTGTCTGACTTTATCCTCTAGTCCCTCCTCCTGGCACCCTCCCCTCACCCACACTGGGTAGAAAACAGCAGGCCTGCTCCTGCCCTCTAGGCCTGCTCCTGCCCACCTAGGCCTGCTCCTGCCCACCCAGGCCTGCTCCTGACCACCCAGGCCTGCTCCTGCCCACCTAGGCCTGCTCCTACCCACCTAGGCCTGCCGTTGCCTCAGGGCCTTTGCACTGAACCTCCCTCTGCCTTTCCACCCTCCCTTGAGGTCTTTTTGCAGGTGTCAGCTTCTCAGGGAGGACTTCCTTGGCTATGCCCCCCCCAACCGTGCGGCCCCTGTCCTCCTCTCCCTGTTTCCAGCGTCCCTTGGCACTCATTACCATCTGACCTGGCCTATGGTTTACTTGCTTATCTTGCTTCTGGCTTCTTTCTCCCACCACAGTGTCAGCTCTATGAGGGCAGGGATTTTGTTTTAAATCGGTTTTGTTTCTTGCTGTATTTTCAACATCTAATTCAGTGCTGGCACAGAGTAGGTCCTTAATATTTGTTGACTATGTGAATTCAGTGGGCTTGGGGCAAATGCTGGAATCGTGTACTGGTAATAAAGTGGGGATAGAGCAGGAAAAGAAAAGATTCTCCTCAAACTCCCTTCTGTCTCTGATCAAGGCCTTGCCCTGGGAGCCCCATAAACCATACGTGGTTGGAGAGCTCAGGGCTGGGCACCTGAGGGGCTTCTCTGGGGTTTCAAGAAATATCCAGGGGAAGACTGGCCAGAAGCTCAGCTGAGGGTAGAGTAATGCCTTTGTGGCATTTTGTTGTTACTGCTAGAGCTACTTTGCTCGTGTACCCCAGTAAGCCTAAATTATACAGCCCCTTTTATATCCCCCCAGTCCTGGACCAGATGTTCTGGCCCTCACAGATGTTCTATATATGTTCTTCTTGAGTGAAAGGGAAAGGACGCAATAACAGCACCGGCCAATGCCAGTGAGGGCGGGGACAGGCAATCATTTGCTTCTTGTGTCCCATAGGCCTTTTGACCCAGGCTTCCCTGCAGGGTTCTGCTTTTTTTTTTTTTTAATAGAGACAGAGTCTCACTTTATCACCCTCGATTGAGTGCCGTGGCGTCACACAGTTCACAGCAACCTCCAGCTCCTGAACTTAGGCGATTCTCCTGCCTTAGCCTCCAGAGTAGCTGGGACTACAGGCGCCCACCACAACGTCCGGCTAGTTTTCTGTTGTTGTTGTTGCAGTTCAGCCAGGGCAGGGTTTGAACCCTCAGCCCTTGGTATATGGGGCTGGCACCCTACTCACTGAACCACAGGCGCCACCCCAGGGTTCTGCTTTTGAGAGTCCATCTTGCCCAGGAAGTGCCCACGGCCTGCAGGGTGAAAGAGGAAACTTGTTTCCCTAGTCGGCTGCTTTGGGGACTTTACCACCTGCTCCAGTGGTCCCCAGTCCTGGCTCAGCTTTAGAATACTTGGAGGAGCTTTGAAAACATTCTGCATACCTGGGCTATACCTCAAATTGAATCCAAATCTCTGAGGATGGAACCCCAGCATTGCTGGCTTTGACAAAGCCCTTGCGCCCTGGTGATTCTGTAGCCAGGTCTGTGGCCTGCCCAGCGGAACTGGTTTCGAGATTTGCCCTGGAAACTGACCTACTGACCTTTGCCACCTGGCCCAGATGTTCTGGTCCTCATCCTCCTCTTGGCCAGTTCACATCTTGCCAGCTTTCAAGACCTATCACTCTTCCTCTCATTTGCAGAAAGCCTTCTGGATCCAGGACCTGGCTCCACGGATATCTCTTGCCTCAGAGCTCTTGTTTTTGGAACTGGGTGTCTGGTAATTAATCACTCCTTCCTGGGCCCATTATCTGATGCTTGCTTTGTTATTTATCTTCCCCGGTGTTTACCGCTTTGACTCCAACCTGGATTATATACTCCCTCCTCTCACTTACCCTGGGTTCCACTGGGTACAGAATCAATGAGACAGAGAATTTCAAAATGCAAATGCCCGGGCTCCAGAAGGCAGGGAGTTGAGAGACAGGAAGATACTCCTGGTTGTTCACTTTGGGGTTTCTGCTGAGCCCCCAGGTTGGGGAGGGGAAGCCTGGCTCTTGTCAGGGGTTTCCAGACTACCAGCACAGGGTGAGTAACATGAGTTATTTGTTGATTGGTCGAAAGCAGCCTTGGAGCCAGCTGAGGAATTTCTGGACTGTGAAGAGTGCCTAATTCCATCTCCTTCTGCAGAGGAGGGGGCCACAGCCCGAGAGAAGCAGGTCTGGAAGGCCACCCAGTGAGCTCCTGCTACAGCCCGAACCAAGACCCAGTCCAGCTGCCCCTTCTCCTTCCTAGGCCTCTCTGGCTGCTTCTTGAAAGGCAGAATTATTCAAATGATAGATGTCAGGAGGTCCGTGAAATTGGATGAGAAAAAAAATTACATCTTTATTTTCACCAACCTCTAACTGAAATCAAGCATTTCCTTTAATGGATGTAGGAAGTAAACTTCAGTGATATCGGCAGTAGCTGCGACTTTAACACCAATGGAATTCACAGGTATTTTCATGTCACATTACAGGTATCTCAAATACCATTCGCACTCATCAGTGTTTTGAAATCATAGCAGTTATTTTACCTATTATTTAATGTATTAAATAAACACATATATGGCTATATCACCAAATATTTTCATGCTTATTTCAATGTAATTGGTTTGCTTTGTCATTTTGTGGTGTTCAATTTTACACATTTAAAACAGCATTCTGAGAAGGGGTCTACAGGTTTCACGAGCCTATGAAGGATCAAGAACAGCACAAAGATGATTATAACCATGTTGAGGTTCAGAACACAATACCCCAAAGTACGGCTCCTTGGCACACTGAGTACTTTGAGCTACAGGAGATTGGAGGGCCTCAGTTGCCAGGTCACCCTGACCTTCTCCTGCCCCTGTCCCTGCCCCTCTTTCTCCCAGAAAGAGAGTAATAAGAACCAGAATTCCTCTTCCCTTAGGCGAGGCATAGAAACCAGAACCCCTCTCCTCCAAAGTAAACCACAAAACCTAGGTAGTTTGTTCTTTCCTTTCTTTCTTCTCTTTGAAGGCCCTCATTTCAGAGGGGCCTACCCCAATTCCAGGAGAAAGGAATGCTGTACCAGAGAGGCCAGAAAGAATCTGAACAGACAGGCCTTGCTGGGGTTCCTCTCTCTATTACCATCACACCACACCCTTCTGCCCAATCACATTTCTACATGCCTGTCCATTCTTCATCAAACTTAAACATAAAAACAGACAAATTTTGCTTTGAAGACAAAGCATCTTCACTTCTGAAGGCTCCCATATCATGTAAAACTTTGATTCAATAGATTTGTTAATGCTTTTCTCTTGTTAGCCTGTCTTTTGTTATAGGGCTGTTGGCTGTGATCTTGATGATGGATAAGAAAAGGAATCACACTTTTTTGCCCCTACAGCCCCTTTTGCAATGACTGGTCTTCATAAAACACAGAGGACATCTGCTGTAAACTCAGTTTGATGTATCGTTAGAACTCAGCTAGAGTAACGGTGGTGAGTTCTCTTCTCAGCTGTTACTCAATATCTCCAAACTCAAGTTCCTTGTCCATAAAATGGGGATACCAACAGCTCTCACGTTTCAGGATTGTTGTGAGGATGAGAACACACATACATTGTTTGACCTAGCACTTGGCCAAGTGTATAAGTTCAATACATACCAGTGGTATTGGTCACACATCAATGTGTTGGGATACTGGTTGGTAAGAGCCATTTCTTCATTTTGGCCAATTCAACAAGAATAAAAAACTTCCCTGATTTGTCAAACTTTTTCAAACCTCAGTTCCCAGGTATTAAAGACTATTGGCCAGGTGTGGTGGCTCACACCTGTAATCCCAGCACTTTGGGAGGCTGAGGAGGGAGGATCACTTAAGGTCAGGAGTTCAAGAGCAGCTTGGTCAATATAGTGAGAGTCCTATCTCTACAAAAAATTAAAAAAATTTGCTTAGTGTGGTGACATGTGAGTATAATCTCAGCTACTTGGGAGGCTGAGGCAGGTGAATTGCTTGAGCCCACGAGTTTGCGGCTGCAGTGAGCTACGACTGTGCTACTGCACTCCAGCCTAAAATAAGAATGCTGTCATCTGAGATCAGATGTCCTAAAATGATGCTTCCAATTACGTTAAAACATTTAAAAATATTGAAAGGTAACTTATATATCATAAAGTACACAAATCTTAAGTGAACAACCCAATAAATTTTTACATATGTCTAGATTTGTGCTGTCACCTCCCACATCAAGACATAGAATCCTTCTAGAAGGTTCCCTCTTGCTATTTCTCAGTTAATACTACCCTCACTTCTCAGTCAATACTACCCCCACTATCCTGAATTCTATCATCATTGATTACTTTTGCCTGTTCTGGAACTTCACGTACATTTTTTTTGAGAGGGAGTCTCACTCTGTCGCCCTGGGCTAGCATCATAGCTCACAGCAATCTCAAACTCTTGGGCTCAAGCGATCCTCTTGCCTCAGGCTCCCAAGTAGCTGGGACTACAGGCGCCTGCCACCATGCCCAGCTAGTTTTTCTATTTTTTTTTCAGTAGAGACAAGGTCTCACTCTTGCTCAGACTGACCTCGAACTCTTGAGCTCAAGCAATCCACCTGCCGTGGCCTCCCAGAATAGCAGGATTACAGGTGCGAGCCACCACACATGGCCTATTCTTTTCATTCAGTATAGTATCTGTGAAGTTCATCTGTGTTTTTGTATGTATCCACGGCTCTTTCTTGTCATTACTAGGTAGTAGTCCATCATATAAATACGTCACAATTTACTTATCCATTCTCCTGTTGATGGAAATTTGGGTTGTTTCCAGTTTTCAGTTCTTATGAATAAGTTACTGTGAGTGCTTATGGACTGGTCTTTGTGTGGGTATATGAACTCGTTTCTTTTGGGTTTTCCTAGGAGTGGAATTCCTGGGTCAGGATATTTGTATATGTTTAGTTTTAGTTTCAATTTCATTTTAAAATATTTATTCTATAAAGAATAAGGCTTAGATGGTGCAGTGAGCGAGGCAGTTGCTCTTTGAACAAACTTGCCTTCCAAGGCAGCAGGAATTCTAACAGCAAAGTTCACTTGTAAAAATTTGTATTATTAGGGCTGGGTGTGGTGGCTTATGTTTGTAATCCTAACACTCTGGGAAGCTGAGGAGGGTAGATTGCTTGAGCTTGGAGTTCAAGAACAGGCTGAGTAAGAGCGAGACCTTGTTTCTACTAAAACTAGAAAAACTAGCTGGGCCTTCTGGCAGGTGCCTGTAGTCCCAGCTACTTGGGAGGCTAAGGCAAGAGGTTCGCTTGAGCCCAAGAGTTTGAGGTTGCTGTGAGCTATGATGATGCCAGGGCATTCTACCCAGGACAACAGAGTGAGACTCTGTCTCAAAAAAAAAATTGATATTATTTATGTATTTATTTAGACAGAGTCTCACTTTGTTGTTCAGTTGAGTGCCATGGCGTCATAGCTCACAGCAACCTCAAACTCTTAGGCTCAAGTGATCCTCTTGCCTCAGCCTCCCTCATAGCTGGGACTAAAGGTGTCCACCACAATGCCAAGATAGCTTTTTTTCTATTTTTAGTAGAGATAGGGGTCTCACTCTTGCTCAGGCTGGTCTTGAACTCCTGAGCTCAGGCGATCCACCCACCTTGGCCTCCCAGAGCACTAGAGTTATAGGCGTGAGCCACTGAACCTGGCACATGGTTATTACTATTATTGAGACAGGATCTTGCTATATTGCCCAGGCTGGTATTGAACTCTTGGGCTTAAACGATCCTCCCACCTCAGCCTCTTGAGGAGCTTGGGGATATGATTCTTATTATTAATAATCAGATTTTCATTCGCCAATCATGGCTCCTGTTTTGATCAGAAAAAGAGGCTATAGTGAAGAAGTGAATGAGGGTGAATTGGAAGAAAGATGAATGCAAGCGGGAGCCCACCGAGAGAGTTTGGAAGCCAAGCATGGGTTGCTGAGATGCTTTTGGAGTGAATTAGACCAAGCTGAAGTGGCTGGCAGTCCCTGGAGAAGGGGACAGACTGGTTCCCTCTGCTTCCTTCTCAGACATCTCTCCTGGGCAGCAGGTGCCTAAAGGTGACCACCTAAGGCTGATCAACCCTGTCTTTTAATCAAGCAGGTGGCATACACACCTCACTTGCCTTCTACTGTAAACCCCAACTTTGGGGCCTCCAATTAAGGAAAGCTTTATATATAGCACCTTAGTAATCAGGATGGTTGGTGCGAGGTGGTGTTTTCTATAACTGTAGATCTCTAAGTGTGGTGCCTGGACCAGCAGCATCAGTATGACCTGCAAGCTTGTTAGAAATGCTGATTCCTAGTTCCACTCCAGGCCTCAGAATCAGAAATTCTGGGATGGAGCCCAACAATGGCGTTTTAAGAAGCCTACCAGGGAATTCTGATGCACATCAAAGTTTGACAACTACTGATCCACTTGGGCTTACAACCTTGTTCTTGCATTGGAATCACCTGGGAATTTAAAAACAATACTGGTATCTGGTCCAATCCCAGAGATGCTGGGGTAATTGGCCTAGAATGTGGCGTGGGTATGTTGAATTTTTACAGCTCACCAAGTGATTCCAAAATGGAATCAGAGTTTGCCAAGATGGAAAACCTCTCCATTTAGGAGAAAGTCTTGTGTTCTATTTTCTCTACACCTGGGTCTCCAAACCTCTGAGGCTACTGCCTCTGCCTCCTGTTGTGTATGATTCAGAGCCTGTGCTGTGCACTGGAGCCAGCTCCTACCTCCACCCGAGAGCAGATTGTGCACGTGTCTCTTCTCGAGTTTGCATCCAGTGATGTCATATCAACGACTTGAAATTGGCCATGTGGTAGCATTTACACCACAGAAATGGGCCAGTGCTACCAGCCAGGGCTATCAGCCCCTGGAAAATCTTATGTTAAGCATTTACCAGCCCACCACTGGGCAGGTACCATGCCTGGAGCATGCAGCCATGGCTTGTGATGGGAAAGGTCCAGGCTGAGGCTGAGCAACACTCTCTCCCCAGGCCACAAGGCCTACTACAAGACGAGAGAATGGCAAATGATCTAACGGATGAGGGGCAATCTAGAATTCACCTTAGCCTTTAGAAACAAAATGTGGGTAAAATATGACTGGGGGGAGCCAGTACATAATTTGAGGAACCCAGTACAAAATGAAAATTCAGGGTCCCTTGTTCAAAACATAGGGGAAAAAGTGCCATTGAAGGTACTAAGATATCAAACTTTTCCCTTTCTTCTGCTTTCTTTCTCAACTGCTATTTGCTACCTAATGTCATGTACCTTTGGGTATGAGATACTCCTGGTGGGGAGAAAGTGTGTGCCCTCAAGGTGCCTGGAGGTCCTGCCTCAGGATTCTGTGCTTGAAGCCCATTAGCTGCTGGGGTCCAGCCAGACCTTCAGGCTATGACCTGTTCGGTGGCAGGGAAGTCAATTTCCTCCTCCCATAGGAATACTGTCCCACCCACAGTAGGGTGACTTAAGAGATTACAACCCCCCTGCTAGGGTAAGGTGGGTTGTTTGGTCCTGGCTAAGTGGCCTGCGGGACGCCACCTCAACCCTCCCTCAGGAGTAGAGAGCTCTAGCAGTGCTGTGTGGGTGGGTGGGGGATGAGGCTGAGCTGGGCCAGGGCCCCAGGAGGTAGGGGACAGGCAGCCAAGAACCTGTCCTAGGGAGGCTGGGAGGCACAGGAGGTGGGACTGAGTATGAGCTGAGACTCCAAGCCCACAGATCATGTTCCGCTGCCCCATTGTATTTCACTCACAAAAGACAAAATTATTCACTGCAGAGTGTTAACCCCCGAGCGCAGGGCCCCTGTGCACACGGGGCCTGGTGAGACTGCACTGTTGGCGCAGCCACCGAGCTGGCCCTGCGTGGTCCTGTGACTAATGCTCAAATAGGTTAGTTTGGCAAGACTTGTTCTGGAGATGGTGCCTATTTCTCCTCAATATGTGTCCTCCAACTCAGAATGCCAGCCCTGCTAGCTGAACACCCATCGGGGTGGCGGGGGTCCAAGGGAATAGATTCAGCTCACGCCTGCACAAAAGTAGGACACGATGTAGCCATTATTGATTTTCCTATAAAGAGCGAACTTTCTATTAAAACAATCACATAAATTATTTAACTAACTAAACCTTACATAGCGGCCTATGGCAGTATATAACCAAGAGGGACAAGATCAGGCAAGGCCTTGAAAAAGGACTAGAGAGCCCATACCTTGTGGCACATGACTCAAGAGGTTTGGGGTCACAACTTAACTTAATAAATCTGTTTTTTTTTTCCTCTAGAGCTTTGGGAGTATACATTGATCCTGTCCCTTCTGCCCCCTGCAACTGCTTTCATGGCAGCTTTGGACAACAGAAGTCACTCTATTGGAAATGAGGACATCGTCAATTTCATCCTAGTTATGCACTCACGTCCTTACCGCCCTTATTTTACAAACAGTAATAGCTGAACTCTGCTCCTGGGGGCCTCCTCAGCTGCTGGCGGTCTCAACGCTCTTGTTTTTCTGCTTTGGTCAGTGGGGTGGGGCTGGGGGTGGGGACCATACAGCAAAATGCTACCCATTCCATGATGTTGCCTAAACCCCAGAGACACCTGTTCCTTAGAAATTATGCCCTGAATTTCATGCAGGAACTCACTCCCCAAAGTGTTCCACCGGCTTGGATAGAAAAGTGAGTTTTACACACTTTTGATAGCTTAAAATCTGCTTCGGGCCTTTCGCATTTTTTACAAGGATTTTTCCCACTTGTCCTCTAAACATTTAACATGGCAGTACATTTGAACAAAAGAGGAATTTTTAGTTTTTGCGATTTTTGGCCGGGGCTGGGTTTGAACCAGCCACCTCTGGCAAATGGGGCCGGCGCCCTACTCCTTTGAGCCACAGGTGCTGCCCAAGAGGATTTTTTTTTTTTAAACTGTAAGTTATACAGTAGTTCCTTTGCATGTGAGCTTCCTTTTTTTGGAAATCCTGATGTGAAAAGAAAAGCCATTTACTTCTGCCCAGGAAGAGGGTGAAGCCCTGACTCTATTGACCCCAGGGAGCCTGTTACCATCTCTGCCTTTTGTCTCTAACTGTCTTGGGTGGAGGCCACTGCACATGGGGTTAATTGCCCAGTCGTAACTCTGATCGTTAAAATTCAAGAGGTGCGCTCTGTAAGACACTTGTGGTAGATGAACTGTCCTGTAACTTTTTATATATGGCATCTCTCACCCCCCCCCCCTTGGTGTTCTCACACTACTGTTGGCCTAAGCCAATTAGAACTTTGCAAGGAGGCCAGGCCATATCTCCTAGTGCCGGCTCTGCTGCGAGGCCCCAGCCGTGTCCTGTCTGGTTCTGTGTTAATTCCAACCACAAAGTGGTTTCTTTAGTTAGAAAAATAAAGCCACCTCTTCCTTTCTCTGGATTCACAGGACCAATTTAAATTTAGATCTTATTTTTTTTATTATAATTCTTTTCTTTTCCCAGTGTCTTTCATGTTTTTTTTTAAATTTTAAAGGGGCTTCTTTTGAAGTTTATCTTCTTTGGTTCAATAATTTTTAGTGGTTGAACCTGAGGATTTTTCTCTAACTAAATATAAAACAAAAGCCTCCCCTCCCCCCCAAAGAAAAGCCTAGATGGTTTTCTCCTTGCTACCGGTCAGCAAACGGCCTCCTTATGTGGTCTGTCGGTTGGTGTCCTCCACTTCTCTTGTGTTGCTATCTTGGGAACATTTGGGAGAATAAGGGGAATGACGAAACTTAATCTGCTAGCGCCTCGGAAGTGCCATGTTTGAGTCAGTCTCCCATCTGTGGGGAAGCTCTAATTTCGCTGGCTGCCTTTTTTTCCCGTCATTCAGGCCTGCAATCTATACAGATCAGATTCTTAGCATTGAGAAATAAGCCAACAGAACTCACAGGAAAGGTAGGAAGGCAGCTGTCCATGGGGGAACGTTTCGAAAGAATAGGGAGCCTGCTTTACTTAAGCTGGAACAAGCATGGCATCCTGAGTCCTTCCCTCTCTTCCATCCCCTCTTCCCACTGCCTCTGACATGAACTGAATGTGATCTGATAACAGTGGTGCACCGAGCTTGTTCTCACCCACCTCTTCCCAACTCTGAGTATAGTAACATTACACTGGTAGCTTGAAATCAGCCACCAGGAGAATATTTACACCACAGAAATTGGCAACTGCTACAAATCAGGGCTTTTCTTTTTTTTTGAGGCATGGGAGTGGCTTAGCAGACCACTGTCTGTCAGTTCTCAGCTCCTACCTCCATCTGTGTGCCTTCCTGTAGAGCAGAAGTGAGAAAGTTAAAATCCCACTTCCCCCAGGCTCCCTTACAACTAGGGTTCAGGATGTGAAATAGTTTTCACCAAAACTATTTTTAAACATGTGTGCTCTGACTGCTCAAGACTTGGAAGATGGAGCCAGATGTGGTGGCTCATATATTTAATTCCAGCACTTTGGGCGGCTGAGGCTGGAGGATACTTGTGCCCAGGAGTTTGAGACCATCCTAAGCAACACAGTAAGACCTCGTCTCTACAAAAAATTAAAAATAACTAACTGGGTTCCAGGAACCTCTGACACTTATTAGCTGCTTGATGAAAGTGACATACACTGACAAAAGCCTTGTCTCAGGGAGACAGAGAAACTCGTTATTTAAAGACAAGGTTTGAAGACCCAAGAGTTGTCTGTTGTTTAAAAACATTCCCCACCCCCCAGGCTGTCAGTGTCCACAGGGACCAGAGCCACAGGACCAGGCTAAAGTTCCACAAGAACTGTCTTCCTGCTGTAGCCTGGGAAAAGAGAATGGGCAGGTGAAAGTTCCAGAAAGGACATGTGACAGTGAGATAGACCAAGCACATTGCTTTCCCTCCTCAAGTTAACCCTTGGGTCAGGCCCATCTGCCTGAAAGGGTTAGGAATGTTAGAGGGGCGGGCTTCTGAAAGCTATTGGAGATGCACCACTCTCTGAGACTTATTTGTTTTATTTATTCTTTTGAGAGAGAGTGTCACTCTGTCACGCAGGCTAGAGAGCTGTGGCATCATCATGACTCACTGCAAGCTCAAACTCCTGGGCTTAACCGATCCTCTCACCTCATCTGGGACTACAGGCTAATTTTTCTTCTTTTTTTTGCAGTTTTTGGCTGGGGCTGGGTTTGAACCCGCCACCTCCGGCATATGGGGCTGGCGCCCTACTCCTCTGAGCCACAGGCACCGCCCTATTTTTAAACTTTTTTGTAGAGACAAGGTCTTGCTCTTGTTAGACTGGTCTTAAACTCTCGGTCTTAAGTGATCCTCCTGCCTTGGCCTCCCAGAGTGCTGGGATTATAGGCGTGAGCCACCACGCCTGGGCCCTGAGAGTTGTTTGAAACTCCACTTGGCCTACTTTTCCGGAGAGAACTTTCCTGCTGTTGGATGGCAGCACAGGCTCAGGGCCCTGTTTTGGTAAATGAAAAACTTACCTGGTACTTATTTGACATAGTCTACCAAGAGTCAGAAATTCTGTAGACAAGTTAGTGATGTTACCTCCCGTGTCACTTAATGGTGTTTCAGTTGCAGATAATGGGAAAATCGTACTAAAACTTCTTAGGCACAGAGGGGGATGTCCAGCCCCACGGTGAGTAAAAGCAGACAAGTAGAGTGGAGTCTCGGAGTGGCCTTTGCTCCCCTGTGCAGGCTCCCTCTCGGACTCTCTGTTGGTGTCCCTGCCTAGCTTCCAGCCCATCTCTAGTGGCCTTCAGATAGTGACATCACCAGACTTATGTCCAGACAGCACTCAGTCCTATGGAAGGGAAAACGTTCTTTCCTTCACTCTTGCATATTTCCTTTGTCATTGACTCTGATTGGATGATGTGCCAATCCCTGGACACCAGAAATATTCATTGGCTTAAGACTCTCAGGGCCCACTCGTGGGTCTGGGGGTGGAGTGGCAGGCAGAATTTCTAAGAATGGGCCCCAAGATCCCACGCCCCTTAACCCTCAGAAGCTGGAAATGTGATGGGCTCTCACTCCAGTGCTTGCGTTATGTTATTTAGCACAGCTGATCTTATAAAAGGGAGAGGCTCTGAGCGAGCCTAATCTAATCACACGAACCCTTAAAGGTGGAGAACTCTCTCTGGCTGTGGCAAAAGAGAAAGGAGAAGGAAAAATAGAGATTCAAAGCACAAGAAGATCTCGATGTGCCACTGTTGGCTTGAGGATAGGCCATATGGAAAATGTGAGGAGGAACTGGATTCTGTCAACAGCACGAATGAGCTTGGAAGTGTATTCTCTAGGTTTCCAGGAAGGAACTCGGCCTGCTGACCAAGTTCATCTGGCCTTGATTTTAGCCCCGTGAGCTTCTAAGCAGAGAATCTGGCTCAGCCACTTGTGACCCAAGGAAAACTGTGAAGTAATGAATGGGCGGTGTTGTAAGCTACTAAGTTTGTGTTAATTTGTTACATAGCAATACAGAGATTAAAGCCAACTCAAAACACCTTGTTGAGAATGGGGGCAGAATGGCCTCTTAGGTAAGGTTGCTAGATAAATAAAAATACAAGATGCTCGGTTAAATTTGAATTTCAGGTAAATTATAAATCTTTTTGGTGTAAGTATGTCCACAATTTGAATTTCAGGTAAACAATGAATTTTTTTAATATGAGTATGTTTTATGCAATATCTCAGATAAACGTATACTAAACAATTATTCATTGTTTATCTCAAACTCAAATTTCACAGCCCAAGTCACATGGAAAGTCCATATATAGACACTCTGGGAGACAGCTGAGCTCCTGGATGACAGCCAGCGTCAGCCTGTGCAGGCCCCCATCTTCCACGTCCAGCACAGTTGGGCCCACAGAGGATTCCACCCCCAGCCAGTACCCAATGCATCTGCATGAGAGACTCCAAACAAGAGCCACCCACCTGGGCCCAGTCAATCCATAGAACTGCAAGGAGCTATTATAAATTGTGGTTTTAGGTGTTGTTTTAGGATTCAGGACACATTACTCCCAAATATGGCATCTTGGCATTGGAGAAAATTGTGGAAGCAGGAAGGACTCTCTGATCTTCTTCATCTTTCTTTCCTTGAGCAGGCCATAAAATATGGAGAGGAATCCTCTGACCTTTCCCAGAAGCAGGTCATGAGACCCTCAGGTGACAGGTGCTCTCTCTATAGCCAGAGGAAAGGAATGTCCTTATCTCTGAAGACACAAGGACACAGGGAAGTGTCTGAACAAACAGGTCTTACTGAGTTTCCTGGTTCCTTATCATTCGATCATTCCCCCTTTGTCCAATCACAGTCCTGTGTGACTGTCCACTCTAAGCATACATGTACATAGGTTTGCCTGTTTCTTTGGGTCTTCATTTCAGAAGGCACCTGTGTCATGTAAAATTTATATGAAATAAATTTGTATGCTTTTCTGTTGTTAATATGGTTTGTTTAGGTGCCCTGGCCATGAACTCAGTGATGGGTGAGAAAAGAAATCTTTTTTCCCCTACATATGCTTTCTTTCTTTCTTTCTTTTTTCCTTCCTTCCTTCCTTCCTTCCTTCCTTCCTTCCTTCCTTCCTTCCTTCCTTCCTTCCTTCCCTCCCTCCCTCCCTCCCTCCCTCCCTCCTTCCTTCCTTCCCTCCTTTCTTTCTTTCTTTCCTTCTT
>CAUYRH010159661.1:0-20368 GCA_963574655.1 Perodicticus potto | reverse complement strand
AATTCTGAATTCGTTTTCTGACATCTCAGCCATCTATTTATGTATGGGATCTTCAGTTGTGTCCACCAAATTGTTCCTTAGGGAGGTTGATGTACTCTGGTTATTCATGTTACCAGAGTTCTTCTGCTGATTCTGCCCCATGGTCATTTTACACCATTTGGCTAGAAGAAAAGATAAGGAGAAGTTGGTTTGGGGGCTCCAGGAGTAGTGATTGGCCAGTCTTTTGCCCAAAAGCTGGGACTGGTGTCTGTACTTTTTCCCCTAAAAGCTTTGCCAAGGACCATACAGTGCTATGGCCTAAGAAACTGGGGACCTTCTTGGTATGGTGGGGCCAACTTACTCTGTCTCATTTTCAGATGGTCTCTATTCTACCCTAGTGAATCAGTTACCCTGAGTTGAAGTTTCAGCTGTGGAGAAATACCAACAATTAAGTCACCCTGCCCCCCCAACAGGAAACAATTGAAAAAGAAAAATCAAACCTTCCCACAACCCCACACCCAGGTTACCACTTTGGACAGTCACCAGGTGATTGGCCCAGTTCAAGAGGTCCAAATCAATTGTCCCAGTCAGCATCATTCTTAGGTGGGAGAGTTAAAAAGGTCTCTGACAACTAGATAGCAGGGGTTTGCTGGCAGTTCTAGTATGACTCGCTCTGGTACTCCGTGGGTCAGAAGGGCCCACTCAGCATACAAATTAGTCTAGGAATGTTGATGCCTCCTTCTCCACCTTTTACCCCTGTCACACCCAGTCACTGGTTGTTGCATGAATGGAGATGCGAGGGACAGTAGCTTTGCCCCAGGTGCAGAACTCGTACCTGTAATTATTAGGGGAAATGCAAGAAACAGACTACACACTCTTCAGGTGGCGTGTAGCAAATTGTCTTTATTCTGGGCCACCTTATATATACTGGTGGTCACGTACACACTTAAACTATAATCTATAGCCTTTTACCTTTACCTAACTTCTTCTAACTATAATTAACTTGTAGAAAAGCATTCAATCTACAAATCAACACAATACTTTCTGTTTTTACATTCTTCTTAGACATGCATCATATTTTGAACAAAGGCTCTAAATAAAGATTATAAAGAGCTACAGGGGAGACTGGTGAATGAAACCCCACAAGCGCACCCTTAGTTAACCCAAAATGGGTTTATGACTTTGTTTCTCTACAGAGCAGAAATCTTTAGGCCCCAAGACATTATGTACAGACATATGTCATCCTCTGATCCGTATCACCAGGGGTGGGGTTGTCAGCTCCTAAGCACCTGGGCTTAATGGAAGCATACTTTACTGTTTTTATGGACTTTTACCTCCGAACAAACAGCCTCTGTTTATGCTTCAGGGGGAGCCTAGCTCTCTTGCTTCTGTATTAGCAAAAGCCATTTTAACCCATTAAAGGCTTGCCTTTGTGTGGCTTAGGTAGGGTGGTCTTCTAACCCTACACTGGTAACCCCACAGGGCTGTGACCCAGTTCTCTCCAATGAGCAGATGCTTCAGTGGTTTGCACCTGCCTGAGTCACAGGGAGATCTTTGTCTGCTCAGCTAGGCCACCACTCTCTGCCACTATCAAGCAGGGGGAGGTGAGGCCTGACAACCTTGGGTGCTTAATAGGGGTTGGGGTGGTTCACTCAGTTTCAGCCCTGCCCCTGATGTTGCTGACAGAACAGAACAACTTCACAGAATTTGTTTCTGTCTTGGCTATATTCCTCTGCAGATCAGATGCTGTTTGAGTTCACAGCAACTCAGCCCTGTCTGTACTGCTGTGCAGTCTCGGCTGCAATTTGTGTTGAGGCAGATGCAGTCAGGGCTCACACTTAGCTGTCTCTTCCAGCCTCTGCCTGCCCGTCTTTGTCTCAGCTATGATACCCTGAGGGCCGGGTGCATCTGAGTCTCAGTGAAGCAGTTCTCTGGGTCAGCACTGCCCTGGGAATCTGCTGTCTCTGCGTACTCATATTCTAGTCCCGTGCTCTGCCCAGGCTGGTACTGCCTCAGGCATATCCTTTACTCCCGGGGCCTGCTTTCTGTCCCAGATCTGTTCCTCCACTGATTGCCACTGGAGAAGATGCCCAGCTTCCTCTGGCTGCCCAAAGAGACTGGGAGTGTCCTTTCAAAATATCCCCAGGGGTGTGAACCCTATTGTTCCTGTGCTGTGGCTGCTGCTTTGTGCCTCAGGGCACTGCTTCTCCTGTACAGTTTCCTCTCAACTGACTGTTTTCTTCTTACTCCTGTGCCAGAGAATCAGCACAGATCAGCAACAGCCCATGCCCTGACCACACCCTGGAGAAAATGCCCAAGAATCTGGACGCCATGGGGGACAGGCTTCCAGACCTTGGAGTGAGAGTGGAGGGGAGTGCTGGGAGTTCAAAATTGCAGGTAGAGAACATATACAGTTTTATACAGTTTTATGCAGTTTTATGCCTGGCAGGAGAGTGCCATGGCACCCTGGTAGGGGAAGGAGGTCCAGTTTTTAGAGGGTCTCTCCCATGGGCTAAAATGGGAGGATATTTGAACTCTGCTCACTTGATTGTATGGAGTATACTGTGAGCTGTTCTCATGGGGAAGGGACTCCTGTCTGCTTGGTGATGGCTTTTGTACTTTTTGTTTGTACCCTTGGGGTCGCATTTCACCTCAGCAGGGTTGATGTGCGTTCTTCAACTTTTTCTCTTGGCTTAGGTTTGAACCATCAGCTTTCTTGCTAACTTTATGTCCTTTAACTCTCCTTCTGGACTGGAGCCTGTGTGGAAAGCTGGCTCCAGTCAGCCATCTTGCCTCCACCCTCTATGTTCTATGATTCTCCGAACATCTAGACAGCATGAGATATTAGCATGCCCAAGGGGGTAATTACCAAGTAAAATCAAGAAAGGAGGCCTTTCATGTCAAAACAATTGAAATCAGTACTAAAATATATCGGGAAAACCAGTGGAATATATGTTAAAATTCCTCACTGATGGACCATTGAGAAAATGAGAACGTTTAGGCAAGGCAAAACTCATCAATATTAGACATTTACCAAAGATTCTTGATTCAACATGATAGCTGGAGCAGCTATGAATGGTTCCTTACTTGGTTAATTCAACTGCCATCTATGTTGAGGGAATGACTTGCTGAACACCTCTTGGTATTACATGCAAGAAGGAAATTGAACACTCAGAGATGGGGATGTTGAAATAGATTTATCATGTGTAATTCATTCACTTACCCTCTAAATATCTAAATATTATGATGGGGTTTATAGCATATAAATTGAATTAAATTAATTAATTCTGAATATTATTTTATTAATATCTAATAATCGGAATTAATATATAAATTAATTTAGTAATTCTAAATATTATTTTATTAATATCTAAATATTATGATGGGGTTTATAACATATAGAGAAGTAAATACATGATGACAATAGCACAAATAGCAGGGAATATTGTAAGTGTCTTACATGTGAATTGGTAAAAAGTGATTCAATTTAGACTGCAAAATGGTAAGAATGAGCTTTATTATTCCTAGAGAATAAAGACAGTAAAACCAAGACTTGTATCTCCAGAACAGGAGATAAATAAAATGTTACTATACACAACTGGAAAACAGGAAAAATGAAACAAAAATGATAGGAAAAAAGAAACAAAAACCAAAATAAAAACAATAAGTGTGAGATAGAAAAAAGAGAACTAGATAAATTCAAAACCATAGTTGGAAATCTTGATATTTTTTTAAGTAGTTTAGTCAAAATTCAAAAAAGTCATTAAGAATATAGAAAATTTGAATAAATATGGGGACAAATTGACCAAATGACATTTTGAAACCAGTACACATAACAACTTCACAGAATTGAAGTCAGAAACATCAAGGCAGAAGAGACAAGTGCCACTAATTGACCTGGGTCACTTTCATCACCTGCTTCCATCAAGGGACACATTTCACTTGTTCTGTATTTCTTGGGCATCTCTCACCTGCAGAGAACAGCAACTATGTATTTTTCAAATAAATGTTCTCTGATTACAATGGAATTAAGTTATATATCAATAAGATATCTAAAAATCCACAAATATTTGGAAATTAAGCCTCAAATATCTAAAAATTAAATAAATTGCAAATTAATATTAGAATGTATTTTATGTAAATTAACATTAAAAAAAACAAAATACATGGCATTAAAATTTGTAGTAGGAATCTAACCCAATGCTAAGAGGGATGTTGTAACTTTATATATATACATCGCAATGAACATAAGTTTTAAATTAACGAAGCCTTGAAATAAAAGAGCAAATTAGGAGGAAGGAAATAAGAAAAGAAATCAATGAAATAGAAAACAGAAATACAATAAAGAAACTTGATGAAACTGAAATTGGTTCTTTGAAAGAATTTGACTTTTAAATCAATATATTTGTAAAAGGGAGGCATTGAAGAGTTTACAGATGATAAAAGGATAATAAAGAGGAAACATGAACAACTTTATGCTAATAAATAAACAAATTAAAGAATACAGGTAAATTTATTGAAAAATTTTTTCTAAATGAGGCACAATCAGAAATTAAAAATACAAATAATTTTATTATGATAGATAAACTGAATTGATAATTAAAAAATTTTCCATGAACCAAACTATAGGCAAGTATGGCTTCACTGGTGAATCTCTGTAACATTTTATAGAAGAAATTCTACTAATTCAGCGATTAGACAAATATAGAATACTTACCAACTTGTTTTCATGGTTTGCACAATGCAATACCAAAACTAGCCAAGAATATTTCAGGAAAAGTGCAGGAAGAATGGGGACAAAAGACTCCGTTCTTGACAAGGGAAAATACCCCCAGAAATGAGGGAAAACAGAGAATTAATCTGAGCAATGTGGAATAAAAACAATTTAATTTCCTTCTTAATCTCGTCTATGACCCAGCTATCATTCAGCATAAGGTTATTTAGCTTCCATGTTTTTGTATGAATATGCAGATTCCTGTTGTTACTGAGTTCAACTTTTATTCCATGATGGTCTGAGAAGATGAAAGAACTAATTTCTATTCTTGTAAATTTTCTGAGTTTAGATTTGTGACCTAAGATGTGATCGATTTTGGAGTATGTTCCGTGGGCTGATGAGAAGAATGTGTATTCTGTTTTGTTAGGATGAAGTGTTCTGTAGATGTCTGTTAAATCCAAATGCTGAATGGTTAAGATCTGTCAAACACTGATAAAGGGGTGTTAAAATCTCTGACTATTATGAAGCTGGAGGAAATCAAGTTGCTCATGTCTGTTAGAGTTTCTCTTATAAATTGAGGTGCATTCTGGTTGGGTGCATAAATATTAATAATTGAAATCTCATCATATTGAGTCTTGCCCTTAGCAAATATGAAATGGCCATCCTTATCTTTTCTTACTTTTGTTGGTTTAAAGCCTATTGTATCTGCAAACAAAATTGCAACACCTGCTTTTTTCTGATTTCCATTTGCCCGGAATATAGATGACCATCCTTTCACCCTGAGTCTGTATTTATCTTTTAAGGTAAGATGAGATTCTTCTATGCAGCAGATATCTGGCCTGAGTTTTGTATCCAGTCAGCCAGCTTGTGCCTCTTTAGAGGGCAATATAAGCCATTCACATTAATTGGGAATATTGATAGGCCTGGTAGAATTTGGGGTATTGAGTTTAATCCTTTAAATGTCTGCACACAATAATGAAGAAAATGCCATGAAAGCTATGTCAACCAGTTCAATGAAAATATGTCAAATTATATATAAAACCAGCATATTGTACCCCATGATTGCATTTATGTACACAACCATGATTTAATTAAAAAAAAAAAAAAAGCAGGCTTAGCGCCTGTGGCTCAATGGGCTAAGGTGCCAGGCACATACACCTGAGCCACGGGTTTGAATCCAGCCTGGGCCCACCAAACAACAATGATGGCTTCAACCAAAAAATGGCTGGGTGTTGTGGCGGGTGCCTGTAGTCCTAGCTACTTGGGAGGTGGAGGCAAGAGACTCGCTTGAGCCCAGGAGTTGGAGGTTGCTTTGAGCTGTGATGCCATGGCACTCTATCCAGGGTGACAGCTTGAGGCTCTGTCTCAAAAAAAAAAAAAGCTAAGCAGGCAATAAAAAAAAAATTTAATTAGCTTGCTTTTAAAATAACAGTTGAGTTACTTATCTGGGCAGTTACTGCTTTTACTGGAAGGTTGGCTTGTAAGGGATACAGCTTACAAACTCCCCTGCTGAGTCTGTAAGCACTCTGACAGACAATGGTTGAATAGAAGGTGTGTGCAAGGGCTAGGAAGGAACGAACATTAACCAGGCTTACCCATGCCCAGTCAACAGCCTTCCACAAGCAAACACCCATTGTGCAGATTTGTGTAATGGCCAGGACAGAGATCAAGGGAATAGCTCGAGTTCAGAGATACAGGCAGGACGGCTTCCCTACTAACCACTGAGGGAAACACCTCTGGGTGGAGATAAGGGGAAAATTCCTCTTTTCCACTGATTCTTCAGAGGAGAACTGATGCCACTGCACCTGCTCCACAGAGAAACTCGATGGGTTTAACCTGCTCCAAGGGAATCTCTCTGTGTGAACTGGCAGGAGGCTGCCCCCACATAAGTATCAGGTTCTGGATTTCTCAAGGTTGCCCAGGCCCTTAAAGTTAATGATTATAGATAGCATAAGAGCTAACATACTTCCTCTGAGAAACTGCTGTCATTTTCTCCCCTCCTCAGCTTACCCTTTCAGCCAAATGGGAAGATAGTCTTTAACAAAAGCTGGGTGGAACAAGCACTGAGGGCCACGTGCTAAATCCCCACAAGCTGGAGGTGGCCCCTGTATCCCACCTTTGAAAAGTCTATTCTGTGTGTCCAGTCTCTCTCTTTATCTCTGGCTGCTTTTACTTTTGTGTTCCCTAGTTGATAGCTGTGGGTTCCACAGGTCTTAAAGGACACTTTCCTTAGGGCAGGACCCAGCAAGAAGGAAATTACTTTCCAGTATATCTCAGTAAGAATAGAACAAACACATTTGCCGCAATATTAGGGAAGCAAACTTAGAGATATATAAAACCAATAGCACTTTTTGACTAAGGGAAGTTTAAATAAAAAAAAAATAAGTTTAACATTTGAAAATTCATCTATGTAATTCATATTATTGAAAAGAATAAAGAAAAAAACATATAATTATTTCATTAATTGTCTTAGCCTGTTTTCTGCTGCTATAACACACTGGGTAATTAATTAAGAATAGGAATCTATTGACTAATTATTTTGGAGGCTGAGACATCTAATATAATGGAGCCCACACCCTGTGAAAGCCTTCTGGCTATGTCATCCCATGGCTGATGGCAGAAGGGCAATCAGAGGGTTTGAGATAGGGACAAAGGGGGACCAAATACATCCTCTTCTAAGGAACCCACTCCCACAATAACGACATTAATCAATTCATGAGAAGAGAGCTGTCATGGCCTAATCATCTCTTAGAGGCCCCGCCTCTTAACATGGTTGCAACTGTGATTAAGTTTTCATCACATGCTTTCTGAGGGATACATTCAAACTATAGCAGCAGTGATGATAAATTTAGTAAGTTTAATTTGATAAAATTCCATATCCTTCCTAAGAAAAACTCTTAGGAAACTAGATTAAAAATGACCTTCTTAATCTGTTAGTGTTTTGAAAACAAAAAGTCTATAGCTAACATTATAGGTTAATGGGAGAAGATAAATGACTTCCCATTAAAGTTCAGGAAAGGGACAAATAACATTCACTCTCACAATGTATCTAATCATCAAGGTATGGCTATGAGAGTTCTAGCTATACATTAAGATTATAATGGAAAATAAAAATATAAAAGTTGGAAAGAAAAAATCCAAAACTGTCTCTCTTTGCAGAAAATTATTTTGTATATGAGAAATTCAAAAACATGCACAAATGAATTTTAGAATTCATAAGTGAAATTTGAAATATTATAGGATAAGATCAAATAAAAATTGATTACATGTCAAAATATTAGCAACAAGTAAATTAAAACTAAATTTTAAAAAGTGCAGGAGCATTGCAGATAGGAGAAACCTATTTATAATTTATTAAGGTACAAAAATTGTTATGCTGAAAATTCTAAGACATTGCTGACTGAAATTACAGAATAACTAAATAAACAGAGAGCTATTCAATATTTATGTATTGGAAGAGTCAAATTAGATAGTATGTCAATTTTCCCACATTAACGTAAAGCTCTAATAAAATTTCAATCAAAATCACAGGCAGTTATTTTACAAAAATAGAAAAAAGTTTTAAAATTTATATGGAAAGGCAAAGTTACAAGAATAAAAAAATTCTATGAATAATTGAATAGAGTTGGAGGACTTGCATTGTTATTTTAAAATATCTAAAAATAGCTACATAATTAAGATTATTTGCATAGTTACAGGGATAGACTCTGCAGTGGAATTTCTAGGATAGACCTACGCAGGTTTAATAACTACACTTTCATTATGGATGTCCCTGCAATTCATCTGAGAAAGAATTATCTTTAAGTTGTACTGAAAACTCTAGTTGTACTGAAAACATCTGTATGGAATACATAAATATTGCTTTTTACCTCACATTATACAAATGATTAAATATAAAACGTAAAACATTAAATATAAGAAGTAAAACAAAAAATCTTTTAGAAGAAAGCATAGAAGAATTTTCTATATCCTTGATACAGGAAAATATTTTAAATAGGATGTAAGTACACACACACATTCTATTATAAAACAATTATATTTCAGGAAAATTATAAACTTGCATTTATTAAAATTTACGAATAAGTGGTCTTACAGTCCTATCTAAAAATAATTTATATTAGAATATATAAAGAATAATTATTACTCAATTATAAAGAAAAATATCCACAATTTAAAGAGGGCAAATTCAACAAACAACTCAAAATGAGTATATTCAAATGGCTAATGAAAGTTTGAAAATACACTAAGTACCATTTTTCTTCAAGAACATATAAACCAAAACTACAATTAGATATTGCTATGCTAGTTTGTTTATATGGTATTAGGAAGCCTTAGTAATACATACTGTTGGTAAAAATAAAGAACAATGGCACACCTCTTATGATTTTTTTTTTAGAATTAATATTTTATTATTACAGATAAAACAGAGACCTTGGGACACTTTACTCTGCACACCTCTTATATTACAGAAAGAGCATAAGATAGCACAGATGCCTTGGAAAACTGAAAACCTATAGTCTAGCAATATAAGAAAAGAGTAATAATTCTAGGTATGATCAAAACTATTGGTATCAAAGAGAAATATTGAGATAGATTATAGATGATGGATAATGATGGATAGTATTGGGTTACCAAAACACACAAAAACATGGATGAATCTTACATTCTTCTTGTTAAGTAAAAGAAGGCAGACACAAGAGAGTACGTAGCATATGTGTCCCAGTATATTGATGAATCTCAAGAATATAGAAAATTAATCTCTGGTAACAGAAGTCAGAATACTCATAGCCTCTAGGTTGGGTGATTTACTGGGAAAAAGCATGAGAGAAATTGTGAAGGTGTTAGAAAGAGTCAATATCTTGATTTGAGTGGTGGTTACAAGGTATATTTATATAAAAATTTTTATGAAGTATATACTTAATCCTTAATACTTTATCTGTGTATCCTTAGTATTTAGTATCCTTAGTACTTTATCTGTGTGTACGTTGTTTCCTTTTGCGATTGTATATACATTGGTCTTATCTACATTACTACTCTAAGCAATAGTTCTATTTCATCCCAAATGTTCCTACTAAGTTCTTTCACCTTTCCTGACTATGCAGTTATTTATATAGTTTTAGTGTGACTCAATCCTCTCATCAAAAGAAAACAGTTAAAACAAATTACAATCTTCCCATGGCAAAAATATTGTTTAATTAGGTATGACAATATCTTTATTAAGAAATAATAACTGTGCTTTGCATGTTAAAATTATGCTATAAAGTCCTATCAGGAACAGGCCTGTTATTGGTCTGTGCTATACATATCACAGATAAATGATATCACAGAAAATTCCATATTCGCAGGTAATCAAGATTGTCACTTTCTGAGAAGCCAGGAATATAAAACTTGGGAATCTCTGGGAATAAGTTGGTCATGGGTGTTATGAAAAAATGTGATTTTGGTGATTCTTGGTTTCTGATCTTAGCAGATAAGCTTCTGAAGATAGAAAACTCTTTCTGACACATAACACTTACAACCTAGAAGGTGTACAAATTCTCTACACTGCTACTAACTCATAAACTTTAAATTCTGATGGTTCCATTTTTAAAAACCAAATATTAAGGAGGTCTGCATGTTTTGACACTTCTTTTATCCCCTATAAATAAAGCAGGTCAAATAAAAGAAAATATGAAATTAACATTATTAAAATTCCTTAAATGTCTCTGGTCAAATCCGTGCCTTCAGGATGGAGAGCTGCACACATGAAAGATTTTTGAAAGAAAAGAGAAGGACCTCTGTCCTGCCAGACTGTGCATAGACACTCACAATATATCCCACCATCAGAAACACACACACACACACACATGCATTTTGCACCTTTCGATAGCCCAAAATAGGTTTGCCCTAGTCCACAAAGTAGATGAAATCTTAAGCATATCCTCAAAGTTACTTCTCTTACAATGAAAAAACAGTCTCACGGACTTTACAATGTTATTGTCAGAGAATATGTCATTACTTTTGTATACATAATAACAAGGAGAACATATGGCTCTTTTGTATTATGAGGCGTCTAATCTCAATCTTCTAGTCTGCCTTTTTTTTTTTTTTTCTGCCTTGAAATGCCTCTTGTGTTTTTTATTTGGCAAACTGGACTTCCTCAAGTTTTATAAATCAACGTAATTTTCTAACCATTGTCACTGGATTTTTTTTAACAAAAGTGAAGTATTCACATTATTATTAATACTATGAATATCTCAACTGCCTTCAAACTAGTAGTGGGAGAGAACATTTTGAAGGCAGCTGTGATTCCTGTACAACAGAGAACTTTGAGTTAATGTGGATATATTCACAAAACAGCTGATTTCTTCCAATGCCAGTAGTAAAACACATTAGTTTTAGTAAGAAATATTATTTAAATAATCAAAATGTCAGTTTTCGCCATCATTGCATCGTATTTTAATCACGTATTTTGTGTTTCAGGATGCCCATAATTTAGCTATTATAGGACAGTTATTTAAATGACAGTGTAGTTTGGCTTCATTCTTTGTGAATGTCATCTACATGTGAATCACCTATTCTCAGTTTTTAGAACTATAATACATTGATTTTAGAGACCAATGCCTGCTTGAATAGACTGTGACAGAAATCCGTAAACTCCGTAACCAGTTAAGTCACTTAGGAGTCAGACAGGAACTTAAAACTCCCGGGAAATAATCTACTCTGTAAGAAACAAAATCAGAACACAGAGAACTTTTGGAAACCCGAAAGCCATAAAATCAAATCTCTTAACCAAAAGAGAAAAAAGTTTTAACTAATAAAGAGTATTACTGAAACTTTTGAGACGTAGTGTACTCATCCTAATTTGCATGGTGCGACAGAAACAGAAATGTGCCAATTAAAAATCATCATGCCAATTGGTAGCTCGGAAAAGAGCATGTCGTTATATAATAATCTCCCTTGTATTATATTATTTCATTCGTAAGAAAAAGCATTTAAAAATTCCCAACATTTCATAAAGGAAAGCGGGCGGGGAACAAGAAAAGCAAGACACGCACTCAAGGAAAGTGACTGAAACCGAGGGGCTGTCGGGGCAGGGGAGGAAAAGGCTTTCTAATTAGCCCTCTGATGTGTCCTTCATCCCTTTCTATAGTTGAGGCGGCAGGAGCAAGCCTACACTAGTGTCAGGGTTTACGTGTAATCTCCAGGTGTCATTGAATATAAATCTCAGGGAAAATCATGGTGATAGTCAAGAAATGAGCCCTTTCTTCAATTCTGAGCAACATCCTAAAAAAAAAATCATAAGATTTTGAAATGGAGAGCTTTTTTTCCCCCTCTGCTAGATGGAGAGTGCTTTTTTTTTTTTTTTTTCCCCTTACCAAACTGACAACGATATGAAATTTTCTAACTTAAAAGATTTCTTTTTCATTTTTCGCCAGCTTACTTGATCTGGGGGTTAAGAATAGCTTCCCCTAATGGTGTCAATCTGGAAAAAGAGAAAGACTTTCTCAGAGGAAGTATCGAGTCAGTTGCTGTCTGGGCAACTGTAGTGTAAAGAGAGTGGGACCATCCAGAACCCTCCCCCCCTGTCTCCTGCTTCTTCCACCACATCCAGCTGCTTTTTCCTCAAACTATGGCTTAAGACTGAGAAAAAAGAAATGGACCTGGCAGAGAAGCATGTGACAAAAGCTCTGTGGAAAAGTACCCTAACTACAACACCGACGCTGTAGCTCACAGCTAATTAATCCCACAATAGAATGTGAGTTGGCTAGTTGTATTTTGAATGTCCTCATGTGGCCTCTCTTGACGGGACTTGCCACCAAGGGTTTTAAGCTTTCACCCTATTTAATATTCATGTCTAAAGAAGAAAGGTGCCTTGGGATATTAAGAATTTTTAAAAATTGGTCCTTTAGGTTTAGATTATAATGGAAAATTCAACAGCTGGAGCTGCTGGAGACAAAAGGTGAACAATTCACATTCTGGAAGTAAACGATCAACTATATGCTATATGCTGAATAGGAAAAGGCATAATTATGGGATGGGGAAGTGACCATTTTTGCAATTGAGTGGCCAAGTGAATGATGCCCACAAGAAGTTAATACCCCATGTGATATGATTCCTGAGGGTGCAGTTCTTCACAATAGGAATAACATTTCAACAGAAGCTTCATTTGGACGAGTAGAGTGGGACCACATTTTATTTTTTTTAATTCTGGTATTCTATTTAATAAAGCCTTCACCCCTTATTTTCATAACTCGTGCGTATTAGACATAAGTGTGCACCATATTTAACCCATGGGGAGCACATTCAAAATTTGCTGGTAATTTTGTTATCTGTTTGCTGCCAAAGGGCTCTAGTCTCATGGTGTGTGTGTGTGTACAGGACGGAACAGGGACACCTGAAGCAAACAGAGGGACCTTGTAGGAAATCCATAGTGAAGCAACTCTTGAGCATACGTTCATGATGCACCCTATGGCAATTCTTCACCAGGATGAAATTTTGGAAAAACTCCCAAATAATGCTGAGGGCCCTTTTGATTTTGAAATACCATAATGATAAATTAGAAAGAAAACGTGGATGCTTCCCCACACTTTTACTTTAGGAAGAAAACATTCAAAAACATTTTTTAATTCCTCTGTTGAACTTTTTTGTCGTTTCACCATCTTCTAAGTTTTTATCCTCCAAATTTCTTTCCCTAGTACTATCCATTATCCACAACTGTCAAGTTTAGTATGGTGTGCCGGATTATCATATTTGGTTCAAATAGGTTGATTTTTTCTTTTCGTTTTTTTGTTTTTTGTTTTTTTTTTTTGCAGTTTTTGGCTGGGGCTGGGTTTGAACTCACCACTTCTGGCATATGGGGCTGGCGCCCTACTCCTTTAAGCCACAGGCAATGCCCCAAATAGGTCAAATATTATTCCTTTCTAGATTTTACTGATGAGACAAATAGGAGGGAGAAGGGTGATAAAAAATTAAGGTTTAGGGTGGCACCTGTGGCTCAATGGAGTAGGGCACCAGCCTCAAATGCTGGAGGTGGTGGTTCAAACCCAGCCCCAGCCAAAAACTGCATTAAAAAAAATTAAGGTTTAAACCACACTACTAGGGCCTGGTATTTGCTATTGTTTTTGTTACTATTTTTCAAGTCAGTTATTCTTTCTACTATTCCATGTTACCTATGTTTATTATTTTCTACAATTGAATAGGATTCAGTTCACCTCTAAATGAATTCCAGCATCTAACAAACTCTACTTAACTCTTATCTCATGATAACTGAACCCTGGTTACATATAGACAGCTGCCTATATGTGATATTATGAAAATCAAACATAGCCTCCTTTTTTCCTTATTACATTAGGAATTTTAAAAAATTTTCTCCGTGTTCAAGTAGATGGAAATAAGGGATAAAATGACTCATGTACCTTTGGATTTGGAAAGTGTATTTCCAAGAATTCACTATTAAAATAAAGATTCCTCTGGGAGATACAAAGCATAAATTCAGAACTAGACATGAAAACTTACAGCTGGACTAATTTTCTGAGTGATCTTTCATCACTTTGGCAAATAGAAGACAGAATAGTCAACGTATAGGGAAATCTGTACTCTAAAATCTTACGAGGCCAGTGGGTATGGAAAAGATCTCAAAACTGGAATAGTGCCAAGATTTGCACTGGAATAGGGAAACTGAAAGCAGAAATACAGAGGTTCCCAGATCTGGGCATCTGGGAGAAGGGACTGGATATACCAAATGTTGTCCCTGGACATCTGGGAAAAGGGGGTGGATAAACCAAATGTAGGTGAGAAGAATGGTTCAGATGAAAGGATACTAGACAAGCACAGTGACTTCCTCTGCTTCCGACAGACTGACACAGAACGTACACTTGGGCCAAGAAAGTAAAGAATTTTAGCTCTGGAAGAGTCATAGCATTGCTCATTCTAATTTTGAATGTTACAGATATGGAAACCAAATCACAGTGATAGTAAGTGAAACACAAGGTGATATCTTTTAGACATGGTAAATGTTTTAGTGTAAATTTTTTGTTCAGATCCTTGCATAGTGCCTCAAACTTAGCTCATGCTGAACACATATCGATGGACCACTCAGATGGCAATCATTTACACTTTCATCTGAATGGGTTGCTGTCAGTAACAGAGTCCTTCCTTGACAAGAAGTATGTCTAAATGTGATTTAAAACTGTTTTTTGTTTTGGTTACATTTTTTCAAATGTCAACAGCTTTCAAAGAGTGGAAGCTCTTGTTCAGCACAATGTATAATTAACACGATAGGTCAGATGCAGCCAATTTCTTTTCTCTATATTGGCATTAAACATACTGGCAATTTCTTTTCTCTATATTGGCATTAAACACACTGGAAATCTGACTCACATCAATGTATGGATATCCAACATAATAACTGGCATCACAAAGAAGAGATTCTCCCAAAGAAATGTGTGGAATTATTTCAAGTTACAATTGGTTGACATTTTGGCAGATACGTTTTTGCTGCTAGATCAAGTTGCTGATACCAGCTTGTGGACAGAAAGGGTTTCTAATATCCTAGTGACCAGAAGACAGCTTTCGCTGAAGAATAATGACTTCTGATTTTTTTTCCTACAAATATAAATTATTTATTCTAGGGAAATTAACAAGGATTTTAAATAAATTAATCTGCATGGTAAATTTTATCTATTTAACTGATAAAATATATTTTTATTTGAATTATGCAAATAAGATTCAAAAGTCATGCCTCCTATTTATCTGTGCATTGAAAGTGTTAAGCCTTAAAAACACACACACAAAAACTTTGTGGAATAAGCAGCTTTGAAAGATAGTCTATATGATTAAAGAAAAACAATAAAGTCTTCTTCTTCCTCTAGGTATTTTGGTTTCATACATTATCTTCTTTCTTTCCCCTCAAAGACATTCTGACTTTTAGAACATTAGAGCAATCTTTTAAAATCATTCCCATTTTATTAAAATCATGTATAAATATAATAATAACTATTCAAACGACTGTTATTTAAAAGTTCTTTTTACAAGCACTTTTTTTTCCATTGAACACCCTGAAAAGGGG
The DNA here is from genome assembly GCA_963574655.1 of Perodicticus potto. Taxonomy (NCBI): domain Eukaryota; kingdom Metazoa; phylum Chordata; class Mammalia; order Primates; family Lorisidae; genus Perodicticus; species Perodicticus potto. Next base: position 4,625 of record CAUYRH010159661.1, on the reverse strand, counting down.
CTATGAAAGGCTTTGAAGTGAGGTGCTGGCGCTCCTAATATTGGTACACGTCCTTCTTTCAGATTATAATATGTCACACACTTGATCTCTTTCATGCCCGTGGGAGATAATCAACCTTTTTTAGAGAATATGTTTGCAAGGAAATGTGTGTAACGTATACCTTTGAGGAACAGGAATAGTGGCTATCAGAGAAAAGGGCAGATTTGCTTCCTGTTCCATATAATAAAGATTATGCCTTCTTCTGGGTAAAGGTCTAGCATGTGTTTATTTAGACTTTTAAAAAAAGATTGTGATTCCTGAAACTCAGGGTGCCTTGGTGTAACACAAGCCCTACACACATGTGGCATCCACTTGAGCGCCTTCACTTTGCCGCTGTGAGATTAATTGGGAGGTGAGGAAGACCTATGTAAACGTGGTGGTGACGCCCTTGCCACTTGCCAGGCCTTGAGTAATAATGTCATCTTTTCTGTGATCCAGAAGTCTGTGTCTTCCTTAAGTCTTCATGAATCAGTGGTAGGCTAATTTATAAACTTGCAAGCAGAGTAAAATCTCAGATCTTTCCAGTTGTTGTCAATACTTAACATTTTCTCACTCAATTCCATGCTAATAAAAAACTTCCATCTTATAGATATATGCTTAATGTTTAACCAAGGTAGCTATACAAGTGTTTGGAGAGACCAACCTTGAGGACCTACTCAGATTTTCCTGACTACGTCCACTTATCTGGCCTGGGCTGCCTCTCAACAACACAGAAGGGGACAGCTAACTTTCTAAGAAAAGAGGCAAGGTGATAAAACCTTTAAGTTAGGCTAAGTTAGTTTCCCTTGCAATGGAAAAACTTCAGGGATTTGTTAATTATTTCTTTGGCTTTGCTGTCTTTGTTACCAGACGAAGAGGGTCCAGTGGCCTGTCACTGTCACCCAATATTGCAGAGACAGAGATAGGTCCACCAAACTTTCAGAAGCCTGAGATTCTAGAGAATAATGAGAATTGCTTCTCCAAGACTGTTCTGTCCTTCCATTTTCAAAATTACAGTTTTATACATGTGAGTTCAAAATGAAGACCATGTTAACCCCTTAAACAATAATCGCGACTAAACCCATGATCCATAGTAAACAATAATCAGTATAACTCATGCTCCAAAATAACATTCCAATTCAAAAGTTAATCTCCTAAAACTAACCACCTAAACTACTCAAGGTAGGCATCTTTAGGATGGGAGTTTAATTTACAAACCAGTAAGAATGGGAGACAGGGTGAAGGTCAGGTGGGACCTCAACTGAGCAGACCAGCCGCCTCCTGTCTTCCCAGCCTGATAGACACTTATTCTCACTGTATGTGCTTTCATCTTTGTCCTCTGACCTCCCAATTATACTTAAATAGCAGCTTGTGATATTGCATCATAGTTTTTGGAGGTTGTATTATATTGCAGTTTTAGTGGTTGTTTTTGTTGTATTGTTTTCTTTTTATATTTTGTTTTGGGTAATTTCTATTGAGCTATCTTCATTGATCTTTCACTTATTCATAGTAAGTCTCTGCAGTGGCCATGAAAGACATTCTTCATTTCTGCAACTATATTTTTGATTTCTGGCATTTACTCCTGAGTATTTCTGAGAAGAAATGGTTTCATCTCTTTATTAATATTTTGCAACCAGTCTCTGGTGTCATCTGCTTTTTCCTTGGAAACTTTACCATGCCACTTGTAGTTATTTTATATTCCTTATCTGATTCTTCTAATGTCTGTGTCATATCTGAGTGTGATTTTGATATAGGATTTCACCACTCAGGGCTGGACAAGGGACCCCCCCCATTCTCTAGGCCCAGATGAACTAAAAAATCAGACCCCCATTTCCAGGCACAAACAGGCTGACTTTTTTGGGACACACCTTCTGGACTCTAAAAAGATTATGAACAAAGCAGCCTGAGAGGGTTTTTGGAGGTTGTTCTGAGTAGAAAGCATACACCCTAATCCTTTCTCAGAGACAAAAACTGTAAGAACCTGGGTGAGTGGAGGAAGAACTACATTCATTCATTTGTTAATGCACTCATTAACTTTGAAAAGATGTTTTTCCACCTACCAAGTCCTGGCCAAGTGTAATTCTGGAGATCTAATACCCCTAGATAGAGAGACTGTGTAGAGACTCTCCAGTTAGTTCTTTCCCCATTTCCAGAAGTTCTGGTGCTTTTTACTTCTTCTGTATTCCTTTCTAATAAAATCCTATCTTACCACTGATTTGTGGTCCATGGGTTCATTCTTTGAATCCCCAAGACCAAAGACCTACTGAAGAAGAAATTCAGGTATCAATTCTGGTAATTATTTGGCCTCTTTAGCCAGTGTTCCTTCCTTGACTTTTGGTATATCTTGTAATATTTTGTTGAAAGCCAAACTTATTACAAAAGGGAGAAGAATCTGAGGTAAGTAGAAGATTGATGTTAATCGGGGCAACAGTTGGGCTGTATTTGATATGTGTTGGAACTATGGACAGCAGAGGTGTTAAATCCATTCAGTAACCTTGTTTGCCTCTCTTTTCCTGGCTTTGGGGTTCTACTCCCCTGCTGGGGGTTGGGCGGAAGTCTCCCCCAGTTCTGCCAATTGTCCTCCATTGTTGTTATTACCGAAATCTTAAAGGCTTAGTGGTAGGATGTAGGGAGGGAGGGCATTTTCTAATCTTCTATATAAATATTAGTCTTGGGACGTACGTGGGGTCTGTGTTTCTACATAGGGCTTTTTCTCTCCCAGCCCTACCCTTTCTTCAGCTGGAGTAGGTATCTTCCAATGTTTTCATTCCTTCTTTTTAGGCTGTTCTATCCCCCATAGGTGAAACAGGGACCTTAGGGAAGGGCTAAAGATGGACATAGCTTCACTTTCCTTAACATAATGGCCTTATCCTGCGGCCCCCCCGGCAATGAGCTTTTCCCTACAGATGAAGGCTTTTGTTCTGTAAATGAAAGAGAAGAAGATGTAGACCTCCCTCTTCCTGGCAGGGTTTTAAGGGCAAGAGCTTCCTAGGTATTTGCTTAGATCTTCCCTCTGGGAGTCTAGTGAGGTGCTTAGGGTTAGTGACAGTATGAAGGAGGTTCCTAGATGCACCTCACTGCCATGCTAGCTGTATTGGACACGAAGCAATTCATCACAAATTCTAGCTAACTGTTTCTACCAGTGCATGGCATCTGGAGGCTTCTGCTCTAGCTAAGCAAATTTTGGGTCTCATATCACCCTGGAGGCATTTTGGTACAACGGTTTGCTCTACATCCTTTGTGGGGTCCAAGAAAAATTGTTGATTTTCAGTTTGTTCAGCTTTTCTTTGTTGTGAGAATGAGAATGATGATTTCCATTTTCATTATACACCTGAGGTGAGACCAGAAGCCTTGCAAGGGGAAAATTTTACAAAGACATGTAATACCTCCCTCCTTTCTGTCCCCTGCAGACTACTGGGATATTTCCTTTTCAAACCTTTTCAAAAAAAGCCCCATTTGCCAAGGAAGGAATCTTCCCATCAACTTCCTATGTTTCTCTGCTAATCATTGGAGAGCAGCCACCAACTCAGTGATGCCCTGTATCTTACTGCGTCACACCTGTTTGCATCACTTCCAACTTCCCCTTCCACTCTGAACTCGCATCCTTATGTAAACCAGCACCTTGAGAAATAAAAATAAAATCCCAAGATCCCTAACATACTCAATGGACCCCCCTCTTCACCAATGGGACACCAGAGAAATATTAAAACTAAGTCCCTGGCCATGAAGGGAAGAGCTGTCAAACTCTTTTATGGTCCAAACTCTTGGACCATAAAATACTGATTTATTAACAGAAACTACGGCCATGCAGAGCAAAAGTTGAAATGCTTGAAGGCCATCCATTTGTTTAAGAGCGCATTAGAGTTGTATTTTGTGCCTTGTCTCTGATTAACAGACTTTCTTAACTTAAAACATCCCAAGCCTTTAGAGGAAGCTTCATTTCTTTAACCAATTACAAATCAAAGAATCTTTGAACTCATTTATACCTGTAAGCCCCCTGCTTGGAGATGCCCCACCTTTTCAGGCCCAATCAATTACAATTTGCATGTACTGATTTATGAGTTTACCTATAATTCCTGTCTCTCTAAAATGTATAAAACCCAACTGTACCCTTACCACCTCAGAATAATTGCTTAAGGACTTCTTGGGCATGGCTCCTAGGGCTATCATTACATGTATTTGGCTCAAAATAAACCTCTTTAAATTATTTTACAATTTGGGGGTTTTCCCATTATTAAACTTAATCCTAATCTCATGCCCTGCTTTCTAGATGACCCGGGCTGGGCTTAGACAACTAGCAAAATATGCATACATCTCATTACAAAGTACTTAAGTAATAGAGAAGTACATTATCTATTTTTAAATGTTTTTTAAATTTTTTTTTTTTTTTTTTTTGAGACAGAGCCTCAAGCTGTCACCCTGTGTAGAGTGCCGTGGCATCACAGCTCACAGCAACCTCTAATTCCCAGGCTCAAGCGAGTCTCTTGCCTCTGCCTCCCAAGTAGCTGTGACTACAGGTGCCCGCCATAACGCCCGGCCATTTTTTGATTGCAGCCGTCATTGTTGTTTGGCGGGCCCGGGCTGGATTCGAACCCGCCAGCTCAGGT
>CAUYRH010159660.1:0-41895 GCA_963574655.1 Perodicticus potto | reverse complement strand
GGTGGATGACCATGTTCTTCTGGCTTGGAAGTTTTCAGTTGAAAAGTCTGCTGTCATCCTGATGGCTCTGCCTCTGTAGGTCAGTTGGTGCTTACTCCTGGCTGCTTGCAGAATTTTTTCTTTCATCTTGACTTTGGACAGGTTCATCACAATGTGTCTTGGAGAGGCCCTATTTGAGTTAAGGTGACCCGGGGTTTGATATTCATCTGAAAGTAGTGCGTCAGGCTCTTTAGCAAAACTTGAGAAGTTTTCATTTATGATAGTCTCCAGTAGGGCTTCCATTCTTTTGGGATAATCTTCCCTTTCAGGAATCCCTATTATTCATATATTTGAATGTTTCATGAAGTCTTGTAGTTCTCTAAGTGCCTGATCTACTTTCTCTCTCTTCTTTTCTGCTTCTTTAACTGCCTGGGTTAACTCCAAAACTTTATCCTCTAGCTCTGAGGTTCTTCCTTCTCCGTGGTCTAACCTAGTTTTGATACTTTCTAGTGCATCTTCACATTCCCTGATTGTCTCCTTCATTTTCTTAAGCTCCACCACCTAGTTTTGATACTTTCTACTGCATCTTTACATTCTCTGTTGTCTCTTTCATTTCCTTAAGCTCCACCATATCCTTTCTATAGTCTACACATCTCTTATCTGACTTTTGGTTCTGTCTTTTCATTTGCTCATCCATTCCTTTTATTGTATTTATCATCCATATTTTAAATTCCCTTTCAGTCAAGTCCATTAATTCCTTATAGGTGGAGTCTTCTGCAGTAGCTGCCTCATGGTCCCTTGTGGAAGTTCCCCTGTTTCAGTTTTTCAGGTTGCCTAAATTTTTCTGTGGTTCCTCCTCATGTGTTCTTTCTTCTTGTTCACCTCCTTGTCCTCCTTTGTTCTTTCTCATTGCCTCCTTTGTGTCAAACAGAAGTCCTTGCTCTTGATGACAGTATGTTACAATATATTGCCAGAACACCAGGTGGTGCTGTGTTTTTATTAGAAGACAGCACAGCAAGCAACCTCTATGGTCCTTATTATAAACTTTGTTGCCTTCATTGATGGCCTTATTTTTTCCTGAGCATTCAGACACTGCTGTGTTGGGATCTTAAAGCTCACAAGAATCCTTCAAGGGGCAAGTCTCACAGTGCACCCCACTTTAGTTCCCATGGGGTGCAGGAGTCCCTCAGCCTGTCCCAAGAGTGGAGTTTTGATCCAGGCAGGCAGAATTAAGATGGCCATGCTTTAAGCCCCTGCTACGACCTTCTCACACCTTCCCAGAATGGCAGCCCTCTGGCCTCTGAGACCTTCTCAGTACGGCTGTCTCACCAGCCACCAAACCTATGGCAAATCCACTCCAACCAGCATTCAAATCTGGTTGCCATATACTGTTTGAGTCTGCCTACTCTTCCAAGCTTTCCACTCAATGCACAGCTTCTCCCAACAACTGAAAACTCCAAAAGGGCTTTCTCCCATCCCAGACCTCTGTAGGGGGGCCAACAGATCACAGCTGGTTGCAGTCACTTCCCTAATTCATCAGATTTCCACCACTCCATATCATATGCTGTATCCAGTGCCTCACTGTGCTCCCTGAGCTATGACTCTAGGTAAGGTCTCCACATCACATATGATTGGGTTCTCTCTTTTTATCCAGTCATTCTAGAGCTCAACCGAATGATCCTTCTGGTCCACCATCTTGCCCCACCCTCAACAATGAATTTCTCAAGGACAGAGCCTGTGACTCTTTTCTTCATCATTGTATCTCTAATGCTTGGCACAGAGCTTGGTGCATCATTGGTCTTCAAAAGATATTTACTGCACAAATGAATGGCAGTTTACAGACAGACTGTGTTTAGCCAGGCAGCTGTGGGTATAGGAGAGGGTGGGCTCAGGAGGGCAAGAAGGGCTAGGGGCACAAGGAGTTTCTATTGTAACACCTATGGGCATAGCCACGGTGATTGACAACTCTAGTGCTCAGAAAAATCATTAGAACTTATCGAATTTCTGGTTGGTTGTCATAAAGCCCAGCTCTAAACTTCCAGCTTAATTTTAGCAGCTATCTTTAGTTCCGAGTTTTCCAATGCAAGCATTCCTGTCCACTCCTTGACTGGCCTTCCCCTACATCTAAAATTTCATGAATTTTTCACTTACGGAAATGGCATGCCTCTATCTTTGAAAAGTCATAAATCATAATAGCAAAGCAAAAAAAAGTTATAAATGATACATGAGCCATCAGTCCTGTCTGCATTGAAGACTCAAGAGAGTGATCCCCTCTCCAGGCCCAGGAGGGAGCAGGGAGCCTCTTCTTTCTCCATGACCAGGAGGAGAACAAGGGCTATTGGCATCCTCCACCTCTCTGCAGGTCAAATCTGATGGGAACAGAGCAAACAAAGGGCCTTTGATAGACTAGTGACAGGGTAGGGAAGCAAGCTCTCTGGTTTTAGTACGTCTGTCTCCTTCTATCTAAACTTTATTATATTATAGAATCTAAAACCTTCATCTTCATCTTCCAACCATTCATTGGTGGTTCATTTCACAATTAGCCAGAGTAATACCCATAATGCACTGGTGTAAGTTTTGTGCTTCAGTTTACGTTCTGGTTTTGCTAAATCAGAATATTCTGGCTCTGGCTTATCTCTCTAGATGGTTGCTGTACACCCTAGCCCTACACTCCTCAACTCACTAGCATCCCTCTCCTTTGCCTCACATCTTCCCACATCCATTTCCCCACCATCTGCCCTGCACCTCTCTAGGAGTACATAATAGGGTCACACTTAGAGGTTCCTTGGCCACTAGTGACACAATAAATATTACACTATCCCTGTAGCCTTTCAGACAAGCCTTGGGGAGGTGGGCAGCCCAAGGTTCTAGGGTCACCTTCTCAACCTATGTGACCTCTCTCCCCATTCCCGTCTGTTCCTCTCCTGACAGAACAGCCTGGAGATAGCTATGCTGAGCTCCCCACACCCACCTCTGTCCTGTTGCCTTAGCAACAAGACTGAGAAAGTTGAGTTTCCTGGTATCCAAGGTTACCCTGTGTTCAGACGACTGCTACATGCTACCCGCGCATATGGATCTACAGTTGGCTCAACAAGAGGAGATTTTGTGTGCAGGTGTATGGAGGTGACACACCAACTCTGAGTCTGATCATGAGATTCCCTTTCATTTGTGTAACTGAAACTCAGGGTTTTAACTAGGAACCTGGGTCTCCTTTGCAATGTTCAATGTGACTTCCTCTGATCAACAGAGAGAGAGAGAGATCTCCCCTTCTTGCTCCCTGAGGGTAAGGGAAGTAGCTCCTTAATGGAAGGAGGAGGAGAGGCAGGGATTAAAAGGGAGGGCAAATGTTTTGTTTTGTTTGGTTTTTGCTGAGTTAACTGGATTTCTGAAACAAAAAGAAGGGGCATCTTAGTACATTGAAGTTCAAAGCCCTGGATGCTGCTTCTGGGGGGTCTCACAAACTTTCTCCTACAAGCAGCCAGGGATCAATCTTCTAATTCAAGGGGCACTTGTAGCCCACCTAGATAGTGGGATCTGAGCAGAGGGAGCAGGCCTCACATGGGGTGCCCTGGGACCACATCCTGCTCTCTCCTGCAGACTGTAGCTCTCAGCCCAGCTCAGACACCCAAGTTCCTCAGGTGCCTGGGCCTAGTTCAGGGCTGCTGGTTCCTACCTTGGCTCACTGCTAAGGGCTAAGGCAGTTTCAGGGGCATATCACATGATCCTGTACAATCTGAGGATGAGGAAGGAATGATTGGTTTATTTTAAAGTGAGCCAACAGGAACCGTGGGCAGCACACTGATGGAACCTTGGCAGAGCCTGGTGCACATGTTCCAGGGTCTGGGCCCTCCCTCTCTTGGGCACTAAATGCCATAACCTGGGACTGTGGTGCTGCTGCAGGTAATTCGAGTGTCTCACTAAGAAGGGGCCCTTGCATACCTCTTTCAATGGTGTTCTCTCAGAGAGATTGGAAGAAATGAAAACAATCCTGTTAGCTATAAAATTAAAGTTTTCAATCAAAAGTTAAGATTACAGTGACAATATTTCCCAAACTAAAAAAGTAGGACATGTGGTCTGACCAAATATTCTTTCTAATTTCTGAATTTGATTTTATAGAAAAGAAAACTCACAAAAATGACATCTCTCAGGCCAGGAGCAGAGGTTCTCTCCTGTAATCCTAGCACTCTGGGAAGCTGAGGTGGGTGGATTGCTTGAGCTCAGGAGGTGGAGACCAGCCTGTGCAGAAGTGAGACCTTGTCTCTAAAAATAGCCAGGCATTGTGGCTGGTGCCTATAGTCCCAGCCCTGGGGAGCCTAAGGCAGGAGGATTGCTTGAGCCCATGAATTTGAGGTTGCTGTCAGCTATGATGCCATGGCATTCTACCCAGTGCAACAAAGTGAGATTCTATCTAAAAAAAAAAAAAAAAAAATTCCATCTCTCATTCAGTTATGCATTTAACAAACTGCTGTCAGTAGAAAATATAAAATTACTTGAATCAGGATTCTCCTAGAAAGTTCAGACAATTGTGAGTGTATTAATGGTGCTAGCCATGCTTATTTATTTTTTTAATTCACATGCTCTTTTTCTTTCAAGAAGATTAAAGTGGTTTTTAAACAATTTCAATTAATCCTTCTGCAAACATTGTAACGAGTTTAAAAGAAATTCATAACTTGATTAGACTTCTAAGAAACCTGACAGAACTAATATTTAAAAATAATATAGAATTCTCACTGTTAATTACATATTTTTTAAAAATACAGATTCAGAAATTAGTAAAGTCAACAGTTCAAACTTGAGAAAACATGAACTTTAATTTATAGATCATCATTCATTTTCAAAAGCTTCGGAAGGAAATTTTATACTAGTTTTTTCTGGTCTCCTTTCAAGAAAGTTTGAGAAATATTTAATAAACATGCAGATCAGGCAAATGTCTGTAATTTCTTTCTTTCTTTTTTTTTTTTGTAGGGACAGAGTCTCACTTTATCACCCTCAGTAGAGTACCGTGCCGTCACACAGCTCACAGCAACCTCCAACTCCTGGGCTTAGGCGATTCTCTTGCCTCAGCCTCCCGAGAAGCTGGGACTATAGGTGCCTGCCACACCTATAGCCCGGCTATTTTTCTGTTTTGCAGTTTGGCCGAGGCGGGGTTTGAACTTGCCACCTTTGGCATATGGGGCTGGTGCCCTACTCGATGAGCTACAGGCGTCTCCCAAATGTCTGTAATTTCTACGAATGAGATTGCAAATTCTTTGCCACCAGAGTTACCCTAAAAAGAAAAGCTGGTGAGCACTGTGTGCCAAGAACTTCATTTAACAAGAATTGGAAATAATGAAATTTTAGTATTAATTTGTTTAAGCTACACTCCAGAAACATGGGAAGAACAGTAGTCATATCATTTCTTACAGACTTCTAAAATTAATAAAAGCCGAATTGCAGTACAATTTTAATGCATTTTATATGGCTTGTAAAATTATAATTATACAAATATAAAAATAGCTTTTGTTATTTGAATGCTCTCATTTTTTGTTGCTCTTGGGACTGTCTATCCTCAAACATAAACCTAAGTACTTTTAAATTACCTAGTTTACAACATCGAGAAAATTAAGCTCCTTGTTTGTCTGAAGTATTTTGCAAGAAAACATTCTTAAGATTTAATAAATGTTTCACAGATTTGAAGAGAATGGAAATACAGAATCACACGAAAGTGGGATTTGTATTCTCTCTGCAGGTGATTATTAAGAAAATAATATGAAAACTCAGAACCCTAATAAATGTTTATGGACGCTAAAGCTCCATAGGGCATCTCCACCTTAAACACATGTTTGTTTTTATTTAACCTTTAAAGCTGTAAATTACCAACCACCAAGTTTAGTGTCATTCGTGGCCACAAGTTCAGATCTTAAATTTCCTCCCACTTTGGACATGTGTCTGAAACTTATTTCCATAAATATTGAGAAACTCCCAAAGTGTCTATGGGCACATTTTGTGTAGATGGTTACCTCTTCTCCTGCACCTGACTGGTGCTTTGAGCAGGTGAGACATAATCTTTTCTGGAGTCCAGGTCTGCAGTAATTAAACCGCTACTGGGGAAACAACACTCCAGAGTGAAAGCTGGTACAAAATGTAACTGGGTTGAATTGGATTCAAGAAACAGCTACCAGATTTGCCCAGATTTGACTCTATTACACACACAACCAACCACAGTGAAAATGGGTCATAAACACAGCTTGCATTACAGAGCCAGCCAGATTTTGGGCACTGCTTCAGGCTCTTTCTTTCCCTCCTCACTTTATCTTTGGCCAAGCTCCACACTAGCACAACCGGACCTTTGTTCTGCTGCCCACCCAGCAAAATCAATAGGGCTTCCTATTCTTGGGTTTTTCCTCCATCTGCTTGAAAGCCTCCTCCTCCCTCCAGCTTCTAAATCAAGATTCAAGCAGTGGGCAGCGGCTCTTGCTACTAGAACTTGAACTGGAAGGATGAAAGAGAAAATAGAATTAAGCTGACTTTAGGGGTGTTAATTAAAGTCAATCCTGGATGGAATTAAGGGCCTGAATGTCACGGTTCTCTCTGTTCCCTTCCCAGCGCTCTCCTGCCCCATATTCTGCTCATATTGCCGTGACACCTGGTTTCCTGACATGCTGTTGTAGCGCTAGCTTCTTGACAGAGTCTTTGCTCAGTGCATTCATTCTTTCCAGTCTGTACTTCTGAGCTCAGTTGATCATTTGTTATTCAGCTCAGAACATGTATTGATCTTTTCCTACGGGACAAGGCATTGTGCTGAGGATGCCAAGACCCACTCATAAAAGTAGTCAACCAATTATCGGTGTTTTATAGCAATCATTTTTGTGTTCTAGGTGCCATTTTACAGCATAGAAAAGAACAGCCTTCAGGAAGCTTAAAATCCTGCACTGGAGCCTGGATCCCTGGGTCCTAAATTATACACCTACGTTATATGCTATTGTGAAATCAGCGCTAGAAAGAAAAACAACCTAGGGAAGGGAGACGGAGAGTGTTAGGTGGGGCCTGGCAATTTTGAACTGGACAGTTAGGGATAACTTCAGTAAAGGATTTCGAGTAAAGGCCTAAGTGAGGTGAAGGTGTGGATGTGGATGTGTGGGTGCGATGATAATTTTATGTGTCAGCTTGACTGGGTTAAGGGATGCTAAAATAGCTAATAAAACAATATTTCTGGATGCACCTGTGAGCGTGTTTTCTTTTTTACCTTTTTATGAGACAGAAATTCACTTTGTTGCCCAGGCTAGGGTGCCATAGCATAAGCTTAGCTTGCAGCAACCTCAGACTCCTGGGTTCAAGTGATCCTTCTGCCTCAGCCTCCTTCCAGGGTAGCTAGGATTACAGATGCCCGTCGCAATACCCGGCTATTTTTTTTCTTCTGTTTTTAGTAGAGGTAGGGTCTTCCTTTTGCTCAGGCTGTTCTCAAACTCCTGAGCTCCTAAACTCAAGTGAGCCTCTTGTCTTGTCCTCCCAGAGTGCTAGTATTATAGGTGTGAGCCTCCACGCCTAGCTGTGAGTGTTTTTGAAAGGGAGTACTCTTTGAATCAACAGGCTGACTAAAAAGGTATTTCCTCAACAATGTAGGCAGGCATCCGACCCACTGAGGGCCCCAGTAGAACAAAAAGGCAGAGAAAGAGTGAATTTGCTCTTGGCTTGACCTGGAAAATCCGTTGTCTACTACCTTCAATACTTGGAGCTCCTGGCTTTTGATTTGTTTGATTCTGTGGTCTTTAGCCTTGAACTGGAAGCTACTTTGTCAGTCTCCCTGGTTCTAAACCTTTTAGACTTGGACTAAATTACACCAGAGATGCCCAACCTTTTTGGCACCAGTTTCATGGAAGACAATTTTTCCTTGGGTGGGGCCAGGGATGGTGCACTGGGGTTGGGGGAGTGAGGGGATTGGGGTGGGCGGGACAAGAGGCCCAGGTGGTGCTTCTGTACAGCTCAGTTCCTAACAAGCCATGGACTGGTACCAGTCCACAGCCCTTGGATTGAGGACTGCAGAATTACACCATCAGGTTTCCTGGTTTTCCAGGCAGCAGATGATGGGACTTCTTGGCCTCCATAATTGTATTGGCCAATTTCCAAAATAAATCTCCTCTTACGTATCTGTTGGCTCTGTTTCTCAGGGGAACCCTAAAGAATACACTGGGGTAGAGCCATCCAGTCAGAGGGAACAGCCACGCAGAGGCCCTGAGGCAGAAGCATGCCTGGTGCTAAATGTGCTCTGACATCAGCGGGAAAGCCAGTGGCGCGTCACATCTGCTGCAGGGGGAGCAGCAGGAGATGAGATCAGAGCAGGGACAGGATGGGGGGCAGATCACGTTGGCATTATAGTACACCAAAAGGACTTTGACGTAAACTCTGGGAGGAGTGGGGGGGGGCGTCTGAAGGCCTAGAGCAGAGGGTGACTAGTGGGGCTGGGGCAGGGATAGGAGGCCGTTGAAGCAGTGCTATGGGCCAGGGGTGGTGTGGGGCAGGGTGGGAGTCTGGATATATAAGATGGGTGGGGAGAGCTGACAGGACTTGCTATATGGAAAGCATACACGGAATGTGAGTAGAAGAAGGAAGGTGTGACACTAGAGTTTTAGGCCTGAAATCTGGAGAAATAAGAATAAGACACTGCACCTGTCCTCAGACAGCTCACAGTGTAGTGTGGGGCTTCGGCAAAGGGCTGACCTGCCATCACGGAGTAGGTGCTGTGGGAGAGGTTGGTACAGGTGCCAGGCAGAGTCTGGGTGCCAGAGGATGTGCTGAGGGGTGAGTCCTGGGCGGAGTAGGAATTGCCAGGCTGGCAAGGCTGGGGAGAACATTCCAGATTGAGAACCCAAGGAAAGGCAGGATGTGCTCAGGAGACAGTGAGTCAACCAGCAAGCCTGGGAGGGGAGGAAGTGGCCACCAGTGAGTTCCAAGAGCCAGTGTGGCTTCAGTGCTGCCAGACAGACCCAACAGCTCTCCCCAGCCCCTCTCCCTGACATCTCACCATGGTGGAGCAGCGGAATCCACATCTTCTCCATCTCTTTTGCAGCTGGCAGTGGCCATGTGGCACCATTCTGCCAACGACAGTAAGCCTCTGTCTCCTGGAGGTTTGCAGGAGGAACGTGCTGTGCTTTCCTGCCAAAGGACACAGTCACGGTTGCTGGACAGGAGCTCTTCCTACTTGGCAGAGGTGTGTCCTGCAGAGTGTGGCCAACAGCACGCAGCCCCGGAAGTGGAAGGAGGGGAAGTGGGAAGTTGGGAAGAGCATGGCTCTTTGAGGAGAGTGAGCTGCCACAGCACCTGCTTCCACACTTCTTGTTATGTGAAATATTAATCATTAGATGTCCATTTGCTTAAGCCTCTGCTGCTTGGACGCTTTGTAAGTGCCCAAAGTATTCCTCAGTAAGGAGCAAGGTCTTCTAGACCTCACAGGGCTGCTCTGACTTGTGGGCAGTGGAGAATCGCCATTTAAGGGGAGTGATGTGACCTGATTTCTATCTTAGAAAGATCCCTCTGGTGCCACATGGAGACCAACTGGATATGGGAAGCTCCTGTCCAGTGGAGCTCAAGGTGAGCCTGGGCGGAGTATTGGGGGCCCTTCCCGCCCTCTCTGGTCTAGCTGCCAGGCTCCCAGCTCTCTGCATTGTCCTTCCCTGTAGCCCCTCGGCTGATCCTGGGCTTTCCATCAGGCTCTCTGGGGCAGCTACCTAGCAGCCGCCTTGTTTACCTTCCTTTCTCCTCTAAAACTCATGACCATTCTTGGATTCTGGTCACATCTGTCCAGTGATTGGTGGAGCTGTGTGGGTCAGTAGGCCCTTCTTAGGGGTCAAAGGGTCTGATACTAGGCCAGGTCCTGCCTTCATTGAGCTGAGGAGCCTTGAATAAGTTGCTCTAAACTCTGCAGGCCCTGATTCTTTTACTCGAAAATCAGGGATGTAGAAATGGAAGGTCTCTTGCTGCTCTAATATCCTGTAATCCTAGGGCATTTTGCCCTAACTAGCAGTCAAATGGCAGCTGTCAACATGGCCAACTGGGGGGATCTCCTAGAAGCTTACTGCCCCCAAATACCCTCTGTGTCTGCAGACCCAGCCTTAGTGATCTCATTCTTCCAGGTCCTGAAGACCTTTAGACCTCCCGTACTTCCCTGTTAATGTGTAAATTCTCCTGGAGAGGACATGCTTCAATCTCTACCAACAGGTTGGGGAGGAAAAGAAAAGGGAGGGACTTAACAAAAATTTATAAAAATTGCCTACTATGGGAGGAATATAAGGGCATGAAGGGGAAAGGAGAGTGACTGGAAATGTCCAGAACTAGACTATCTTGCTTAGAAAACCCTTGACCACTGAGCTGTCATCACAGCCAATGCTCTGTATGAGCCTCTGGGCCACCACCAGTCCTCCCTGGCTCACACCTCAATGGTTCTTCAAGCCTCTTTCTATCTTGCCCTCCCTCCCTATTTCCCACTGCCCATCTGAGATAACCAGTTCAGGCGGCAACGTTTGCATTTCTTTTCAAGGCCTTGGGATGTCTACCAAGTGTTTATATTTTTAAAGACAGAGGTTATACAAGATGTTGGCAGGAGGGAGGATTTTTCCTTTGAATGATTCCATGCCCCCATCTTCCAGTGCAAATACCACTTAAGTCTCCCAACCCACCAGCTGAGTGATGTGACAGCATGGCCTGGGGTAGACCTTGGAAGAGCCAGCAGAGGCCTTAGTCCCAGGTGGAGCCTCCTGAAGTCCAAGAAGAACAGTGAAGGAAGTGGAAGACCCCGTGTGCCAAAAGATGGACAAGTCTTGACCATGGGCGGCTCTTCCATGCTTTCCTTAAGCACTATCTGCACTCAGGGGAAGCAAGAAAAGGAGTAAGAACAACTTCTAATCCTTGCCCTTGCCTACTGAAGTGGTTTCCCTGTTGCATAACTAATTATCACAAACTTAGCCTCCTAAGAGGATTCCAGTTTATCATCTTGGAATTTCTGTAGATCAGCAATTTGGCAGAGCTGAGTTTTCCACTCGGTCTCACAAGGCTGAGGTCAAGAGGTCAGCCGGGGCTATAGTCTCAGCCAGAGCTTGGAGGCCTCTACTCAGCTCACTCAAGTTGTTGACAGAATTCACTTCTCCCAGTTTTCTTGCTATCTGCCAGCAAGTGTGGCTGTCAATTCCTACAGGGGTCTCTCAGATCTGCACTGGTGACCCATAGGCAGTTCGTAATATGGCAACAGTTTGCTTCCTTGTTGGAGGTCACCGAACAAATCTCTCTCACCAGTGGGCAAAAATGAAGCTGTTCATAACACAGAGTAAGGGCAGGAGTGACCGTCCCATTGTATTCCCAGGCCCTGCTCACATAAGGAAAAGGGAGGTCATGGGGCATGTCCATCAGGGATGGAACTCTGGGAGCTCTTGGATCCTGGCACATATCCCCCCCCCCACCCCTCGCCTTCTCCTATTCTTCTCCTTCTGTTTCCTCTCTGCACTCTTTTAAGATTTAGTATCTAGGTCCTTTCTACCTCTGGAACAGTGTTTTTCAACCTTTTTTATCTCACAGCACATTCGAACCTATAAACTTCCACAGGACACTTAAATTATGTTGATCAAAAAAAGAACAACAACAAAAAAACAATATACTTAACTGTGCTTTGAACTTCTTTTGAAACTAATTTAATTAATGATCTTTAAAAATTTTTACAGCACACCTAAGATCCTCTCATGGTACACTGGTTGAAAATCACTGCTCTAGAAGAATGTAAATCATATTCAAGAATAGGAATTTTATTGTCCCTAGGGAATTTGAATTGAACCAAGACTTTGAACAGAATTGAGCCTTCCTCATTGGCTAATCTGAAGCTCACCAGATTTGTTTATGAAACCATAGGATTCACTATGTTCTCCTATTAAATGCTTTTTGTACAAGATTTTATTTTATTTTATTTTTTTTTGAGACAGAGCCTCAAGTTGTCACCCTGGGTAGAGTGCTGTGGCATCACAGCTCACAGCAACCTCCAACTCCTGGGTTCAAGCGATTCTCCTGCCTCTGCCTCCTAAGTAGCTGGGACTATAGGTGCCCACCACAACACCTGGCCATTTTTTGTTTGCAGCCGTCATTATTGTTTGGCGGGCCTGGGCTGGATTCGAACCTGCCAGCTCAGGTGCATGTGCCTGGCGCCTTAGCCGCTTGAGCCACAGGTGCCAAGCCTATACAAGATTTTATTTAATTCTTTCAACATTTGTATGAGGGGAGCATTGGTGTCGCCATTCTATAGATGAAGAGTCTGAGACTCAAAATAGACTCGCTGAGGCTCACAGGGCAGCAAGCAGAAGAGATAAGACTTTCCAAGGCCCTGCTCTTAACCATTGTGCCATAGTGCCTCTGGACCTTACTTCACCAAGTTTGGGTGGGGTACAGGGTAAGGAGCCACCAAAGTACATCTCAAATGGCAGTCCTCCATTCTACTAAATAGGAAACTGCACTGTCTTCCGAAGCCACCACACCTTTGACTTTTCTCTTCACAACCGATGGTGTCTGACATTTTGATTTTTGATCTTTTTTTTTTTTTTTTTTTTTTTGACAGATTGCCCTGGAGTCATCATAGCTCACAGCAACCTCAAACTCTTAGGCTCAAGTGATCCTTTTGCCTCAGTTTCTTCTGTTTTTGGTAGAGATAGGGTCTCACTCTTGCTGAGGTTGGTCTTGAACTCCTGAGCTCAAGCAATCTGCCTACGTTGGCCTCCCAGAGCACTAGGCTGATACGTGTGAGCCACTGTGGATGTCTGACATTTGAAATCAGCCTTGAGCCTTCTTCATTAGAAACATAACTTTGAATAAGAGAATAATTTTAAGCCTCCGAAGCCAGAAAGAAGAGACTATGTATGGGTTAAACTCAAGGGGGAACTGCCAGCACTTAGAACTCTCATCAATTTCATGTAGAAATCAATGGGGGATGAGACAGAAACACCGATGGGCCCTAAACAAAAGGCTTGGGCCCAGGTCCCAGGCCTTGGCAGGGGCCAGTGACAGCTTGGCATGGGTTCTTCAGAACTGACCTCTTGATTTGTTGCTGCCAGGAGTTTGGCCAAGGCTTACAAAGGAGGCAGGAAGCTATTGGCCTCAAATGGCCACATTGCTTTGTTTTAGAATCTTTGTCAACTCTTGTGGACTGAGGAAGTACTCCTGAAAGCCTGATGAGTATGTCAGGGGAACCACTCTGCACCGAGGCAAAAGCACAGGCCCTCCCCAAGGCCTGTGTTTAATCACCTGCTTTGCCATGGAATGGGTGTTTGACTCAGGAAAGCTTTTTACCCTTTCTGAGCCTCAGTTTTCTTATCTGTAAGCTAGGGGTGTGAAACTGACCTGGGGAAGGGTTTACACAAGACAGTAAATCCCTTAGCACATAGGAAAGCACTGCCCTATCCTAAACGTCTGGTAGGGACAGCTGCTGTCCTGATGCTTTGCAGCTGGGCCCTTCCTGCCTTGTCCTATCTGCCCTGTTCTAGCAGAGGCACCTCCTTCCACCAGTGGCATCGTGGTCAAGTTGCAGCCTGGAAGTATCACATCTTCTAAGAAACTTTTAATTAGGAGATGCTCTTAACTTTGCCTGGGGTGACAGAAAAGCACCTGGTATGAGGGGATGTTTCAGAGCTACACCAATGGGTGCGCAGGAGTGGTCAAAGTCAGAGAGCGCGCAGAGGTGCTCGGGGATGAGGGAGCAGGCTGCATAACGGCCCGGAAGTGAAGAACTGTGTGTTCCACGGGCTCTGCAGTTGGTTATCGCTGGAACTTAAGTCCCTTATGTTTTACCTGCTCTGATGACTAGAGAAAGTCATGTAGGAGCTTAAAACACACCTGTCACCGTCACTTAGAGTTTGTGTATGCGAATGTGAGACAGACGCACTCAGAGTTAAACACAGTATTTGAAGGCAATACCCTCAATAGTTCAGTGATGCTTCTACTCTTAGGAATCAGAACCTCTTTACAAACTGTGACCGAGAGTGGGATGCCCTCTGCTTCTTTGATGAACCCCCCTGGGAAAAATACTCCCACTGCATTTTGTTTTTATTTTTATTATTTATTTATTTATTTTTTATTATTATTATTATTTTGAGACAGAGTCTCATTATGTTACCCTTGGTAAAGTGCCATGGCGTCACAGCTCACAGCATCTTCAAACCCTTGGGCTTAAGAGATTCTCCTGCCTCAGCCTCCCAAGTAGCTGGGACTGCAGGTGCCTGCCACAACACTCAGCTATTTTTTTTTTTTGGTTGCAGTTGTCGTTGTTTAGCAGACCTGGGCCGGAATCAAACATGTCAGCCTCGGTGTATGAGGCCAGCGCCCAACTCACTGAACTATGGGTGCTGAGCCTCCTACTGCATTTTTTAAAGTGGCAAACCTGTGAGCTCAAGATCCAGGCACTGTGCTGAGCACTTTATTGCTTTACATCAGATGTGCTGTGGAATCTTTATCCACATCCTCTTAATTCTTCAGTATCCAGTTTCATTTCGTGTAGACACAGACTTTGACAGGAAGACTGGGTAACAACCCCTCCTGCCTAACTCTTGTCTGACTGGCCAGGGTTTCTATTTCCTTATTTGTTGTTGTTCTTATTGTTTTTGTGGCCTGAATGGATGTTCTTTGTACCCTCACACTTGTGACCTGGAAGGGACACAGAGCAAAGGACTGTCCCCTTGGCCCAGGGGGATGAAAGCTCAGAGCTGGGACACTGCCTCTATTCCTTGCAGGTCCTTTGATTTCATCTCCACGTTGGATTCAACACTGTTTACATCCTGTCTCTTTCAAACTATGCCACATCATGACACCACCTGAAAACTAAAGCATCTCCCCGCCCCCCACCATCTCCTGGAAAAAAACAGAAACAAAGAAATAGGTAGAAAGTCCTCAGACCAACCAAATGAAAACAAGGGCGAAGTCTCTGTTTTCAGACCTCTAGATACTATAGTTCTGGAGACAAATATTATAGTAAAAGAAATCACAGGCCACTCCACACGAGGCCAGATCAGGCCAGGTGGAGACCCCAGGCTGTCCTGGACGGGTCAGTCTGGTGACAGGCCAGCCCCACCCACCCATCGCCCTGCTCTTCCAATTCACCATTCTGAAGCTCAGTTTTCTCTTTCATGCTCATCCTCATCACTTCAGAGCCTGCCGCTCACACAAAGGGTTGCTTTGGTAATAGAAAGCCCTGTTGTGTTAACAATTTTGTAGAGAGAGAGTTTAGGCAGAAGCATGAAACTAGTGTGATTAGATGTTTATGGGGATAGAAGCCTGCATTCTGAGTTTCCAAAGGAGTCAGAGGAGTTGTGGTCTACCCACACCTGTCCAAACTCCCTGGTGATGTGGCATCATCTCCTGGGCCACGGCATGGACTTTCAGACCTGGGGAATCGGGAATGTCTCAGGAGGGCCAGGGGACTAGCAATCCTAGCCTTCTCTCCTTTCAGTATCAGGTCAGCATGGAAGTGTGCTTGTCACTTTAGCACCTGAGACATCATCGCCAAGTGGATAAGAAAGCATATGGCTTGGTTTTCTGTTCATTCTCCCAGCATACTCTTTTCCCCTGTAAGAGTTGTGTCGAGGAGATGTGGGGCTGGACTGTGAGCTTCCCCGGTTTTCAGTCCTCTCTTCCCATTCCCTATCTTCCCCAGGTTCTAGGCACAGTGGACACTCCATAAATGCTTGTGTTAGGCCGACTAGCTGGTAACCCGCAGGCACAGAGAACAGGAGAGACAGATCTCAGCATGGTTCGATAGGAATAAGATACATCACGGGGAGCCTCCTCTGGGAGGTCTACTCGGGCAAGGTCCTGGACAAGGGCAGCTCTGGGATGTCACATGAGTATTAAGGCCTCTCTGTAGTGGGGCTGGGAAGGTGACACCTTCCTCCTCCCCCAGACACTCCAGGGCAGTAGATGACACTGAGTTCTAGATAACTCTACCATGCAAAACACTTCTGTGACTCACGACACGACCCACTGGCACATTGTACCCCTCCTCACCCCTCCCTCTCTGCTTCTACCCTTTTAAGGCTAATTATCTCTTCCTTTGCAGCATGTCATGGGGGATAACTTAGCTGTTCACACTAGCATTTTATGGAAATCATAGTCTCCTGGAACGTAAGCATTGCCATGGATCTTAAAGAGCATCTGGAACAGTGAGTGATTCACAATCTTTTCTATGCAACACCCCAAAGGGATGAGCCACATTTCTATCCACAGGAAGAGCCATGTACAGCAATGATTCAGACTGGGGTGTCATGGTGAGGGTCACCCTGGGATTTCGGGATGGGGGTGACAGGCCTCAGGTTTGCTATCTGTCACATAGAGGGCAGAGCCTTGGGGAAGGGGGACACAAGACAGGTACATTATGATAAAGTCCTGCATCCTCTATACCCCATGGTTTCGAAACCCCTTGTCTATGCTCCATCTTAAGCTGAAAATCAGGGATCAAGTTTGCCGCACATTTTTTAGATATGGGAAGACAAGGAGACCCAAAGAAAGGATGCCATGAGAAACACAGAATAAAGGACACTGCCGTGTGTCAAACCTATCCCCCGACTCCCAGTCCAGGTTCGGATGTAGCATGGCACGTAACCTTCTAGAAAGGACAGCACACTTTCTGAAGGAGCAAAGGATATTGATCTACTCGTTTATCAGTTTAAAATGCAGGAAGAAGAGGGAGCTGGGAATGTCCTGGAAGAGACTGCAGAAGGCAGAAGCACCTGGGCATCAGCTGGAGGTGTGGACGGACGGGGGCTGGTGCTTGGTGGCAGGAGAAAATCCTGTGTGACCCGGGAGTGCAGGCTGCACTCCAGGCCGGGCCAGCCTGGCGGGGAGGGTGGAGGTGTGCCGGCTGGTGCTGCTGGCTGGAGAGCCCACCACGCAGCCCACTCGTGTGCAGGGACCCTGCGTCGGTCACACACCAGCTCTGCCTCTTACCGCTCGGTGACTTTGGCAAGTTGCCTAATGTCTTTCCACTTCAATGTCTTCATTTGTCTTTCATGGTAATGAAAGTACTTATCAGGCAGGTTACTGTAAGGATTAAACACGTTAATATGTTCACAGTATTCAGGAGAGAGTCAAGTAGAAAGTGACCAAGTTAGCAAGTATAATTGTGATTATTTTCACAACGGCTGGCATACGCGTCCCCAAGAAGCCAAACAAAGAATCTCAGTGTTGTTATAAATAGAGAAAATGTAATGAGGTAAACTTGAGTTTAAACCAGAACCACCGGAGCCTGTCTGGGGTGACTCAGTGAAGGACTCCAGTGCTGGGGTCCATGATGCACCTGCTGAGCTTGGTGCCACATACTTTCCATCCAATTCCTCCTGGTCCCCCCACTTTAGGTATCTCGCTCCCCATTCTTAAGTATGTGCTGGGCCCACACTGTCTGGTACTGGGGATAAATCCTCAAACACACGGGGGCAACTCCCCCAGGCAGGCAGACTTGTATTTGCAACTTTACAGGAGCTGCCATCAAACCTTCCCTGTCTTCAGATCCCTGTCCCTTGGGAGGTGACAAATAGTTCCTTTGATGAACAAATTCTAAACATTCATCGGGGACCATCACAATCATCTTATGGGATGGACACAATTTTTAAAATCAGTATTCCAGAGAAACATGTGGTTTGCTCATCAAAAAAGCAAAAAAAACCTCCTGGTCATAGTAAGTCATCCTATCCTTTGTGAGGTTGATCCCGACTACTCTCACAGTTTCCAATATGACCTGGTAAGTTCCCAATGCTGCTGCTCTTGGGTTCCTGTAAGTCCCAAAGACACTTCCAATTCCATCTGCCCCAAACTGATCGCATCATTTTATTTTCAAGACTAGCTCCTGTCAGCTTCATTTTCCCAGGCGATGGCACCTCCACAAGTCCCTGAGCCTGAAAGAGGCCATTTGTTCTTGATTCCGCCCTCCTGCTTACCCTGGTGCCACCACTCAATCAAACAAGTCTACCGCACTTTGGGTGACCAACCATCCCAACTTTCCTGGGACTGAGGAGTTTCTTATGATGTGGGACTTTCACTGCGAAAGTGGGGAAATTTCTGGGAAAACAGTAATGAGTTAGTCACCATAGATGAACTTCACCTCAGAAATACTTCTAGATTCCATTCCTCCTGCTGACTTCATGTCTACCAAGACTGCCATCATCAAGACTACTGCTCCGCCTCCTAAGGTCTCTTAGTGACCCAGACTTGCCCCCTCAGACTCATCCTCTGAATAGCTGGCAGAGCTGTCCTTTTAGAAGCAACTTGGAACAGGTCCCTTCCCCTCATGGCTTCTCTCTTCTTGGCTCTCTGATGTTCTCATTTCAGAGTGGCTTCCCACAGCCTATAGGACACAGTCAAGACCTTTACCTGGCACACAGTGACCTCTGTGATCTGCCCCCGGTCACCGCTCTGGACTCTCAGCAGCTGCTGGCACCCTCACACCCTAGTGACATAGCTGGCCTCTAGTACATCCTGTGCATTCATTCTGAGCTGCAAGGGCCCTTACTTTGCATCTTTACACCTGCTCTTTGTCTTCATTTGGGCTCCCCTGGGAGCAGAGCCTGAGAAAAAGATTTGGATGCAAGCAGTTTATTTGGGAAATGATCCTAGGAGGCAGGCTTGAGAGAGTGGGGAGCATGAGACAGAGGAGGACCAATGGACGGTCTGTAAATGTGCACGGTCACCACTGAAGGCCAGGGCTCCAGATTCCAGACCTGGGAAGCAGACGTAACGCCCCCCGCTCAGTTGTACCTCCAAAGGACGGGGGGTGGGGTGGGTATCTACTAGCTTCCTGTCCCTTTCATTGAGGGATACCTCTGGATGAAATCTCCCCCAACTTGCATGCCTGGCTTCCAAGAGGGCCCAGGGCATAAATCAGAAAAGTGTGTGGTGCTGCTTGAGGTGGGCTGTTGAGTCTGAGCTCACTGCAGCTGAAACCAGAATAAGAAGTAGATCCAGGGGAATTCCCTCTGCCTACAATGGCCTTCCTCATTTTAGCAGAGCTGCAGGCAGGATCCAGGCTTGCTCTCACTCACCTTTAAGACTCACTAAGCTGTCAGCTCCTTCCAGAATTCCTGCTTCAGAGACTTACTACCAAAGCAGGGGCTGTCTTCTTAGCAGTTGGGACCATTACAGAGCTGAGGTCTGGCTTCCCTTCTGTGGCCACCAATCCCCAAAGCTCATGTTTATACAGGTCCCAAAATTTTATTTTAATTACTACTTAAGCAGTGTTGATTCTATTGCCAGGTATTTTTCTAAACACTTTATAAATTTTAACTCACTTAATTCCTACAAAAACCGTATAGGCTAAGTGTAATTATGCTCCCTATTTGACTATTGAGGAAGTTCAAACGCCAGGATGTTTAGTAACTTGCTCAAGGTCACACAGCTAATAGAGGTCAAGCTGGGGTGCAAACACAGGCAAAGGGCTCAGAATCCAAGGTCTCCATTTTCATGTACGGCTGCTAATGGATACATGACAGAAAGGAGTGGGGGCTTTTATGTCTATTAATTTGCTGCTGCTCTGTAACAAATACTACAAACTGCCTGACTTAAACAGGAGAGAATTTTTTTTTTTTGAGACAGAGTCTCCCCACCTAGTCTATCACCCCAGCTAGAGTGCAGAAGCATCATCATAGCTCATAGCAACCTCAAAATCCTGGACTCAAGTGATCCTCCTGCCTCAGCCTCCCACGTAGCTAGGACTATAAGTGCCTGCCGCCTAACCTGGCTAATTTTTCTATTTTTTGTAGAGACCAGGTCTCATTCTTGCTTTGGCTGGTCTTGAACTGAATTCCTGAGCCCCAGTGATTCTCCCGCCTTGGCCTTCCAGAAAGTTAGGATTATAGGCACGAACCACTGCCACCAACCAACAACAGAGATTTATTGTCCCATGGTTCTGGAGGTTGGAAGTCCAAGATCAAGGTGTCAGTCGTGTTAGTTTCTTTCAGAGGGCTGTGAGGGAAAATCTGTTTCTGGCCCCTCTTCCAGTTTCTAGTAGCCGTCCATATTCTTGGCTTATAGATGGTGTTCTGTGTCTTCATGTCATCTTCCCTCTGTACTCATCTGCCTCTGTGTCCAAATGTCCCCCCTTTTAAGGACACCAGTCATATTGGATAAGGTCTCACGCTAATGACCTTATCTCACCTTGATCATTGCAAATACCCTAGGTCCAAGTAAGGTCACATTCACAAGTATTAAAGGTTAAGATATCAACATCTTTTGGGGAGACTAATTCGCTGCATAGCAGGCTACTTTCCTGGCCCTCCAGATCCCTGCTCTTAGTGATAGCGAGGAGCTTCAGCACTTGTGCTCCAGAATACACCAACCCATGCGGAGGACGCGCAGGGCACCTCAGTGTTTGATCAGGCTCATAGCCTTTGTGGTGCATCTCACAACACCTAAAATCCAGTACCCCAAGAGGAAACTTTTCCCATTCAGGGGTTGGGTCACTCTCCTTACAAAGTGACACAAAATTAAGATCATAGACAACGTTTTAGATAAAATTCTTTTTTTTTTTGAGACAGAGCCTCAAGCTGTCACCCTGCATAGAGTACTTGGCATCACAGCTCACAGCAACCTCCAATTCCTGGGCTCAAGCGAGTCTCCTGCCTCCGCCTCCCAAGTAGCTGGGACTACAGGCGCCCGCCACAACACCCAGCCATTTTTCTTTGGTTGCAGCCGCCATTGTTGTTTGGCGGGCCCGGGCTGCATTCGAACCTGCCAGCTCAGGTGTACGTGGCTGGCGCCTTAGCCCGTTGAGCCACAGGTGCCGAGCCAGTTTAGATAAAATTCTGGGAGGAAGGTGATCTTTAGGCACCTCTGTAGCAGTCGGTGTTGTGCACTATCTGTATCTCTCAGAACCTGGGGGTGCACTGGGTAACTTCCCCTGCCAGTCTCTGCCTCTGAGCCTGGGGGCGTCTCCTCTCCTTCCATAGACTGGAAGTCCTAGGAGGTTTATAGCCCCAGAGGAAGTCCTCAGGAGTGGTGTAAAAATATTCCAGCTCCTTCTCTTCTTGGGTGGGATATTTTACACCATTCTTAGTTTCTACATAGGTTTAAGCAGGTTTTTTGGCTGCCTGTGCTTCCCTGTACCACTTCCTTACTGGGACTCCCTGAACTTTTG
The DNA here is from genome assembly GCA_963574655.1 of Perodicticus potto. Lineage (NCBI taxonomy): Eukaryota > Metazoa > Chordata > Mammalia > Primates > Lorisidae > Perodicticus > Perodicticus potto. Next base: position 20,798 of record CAUYRH010159660.1, on the reverse strand, counting down.
AGTAAACTACTCACGCTTGAATCTTTACTGAAAGGGTAGCATTGCTAGTATAGTATCTAACAGAGAAAAAAAAACCTAATGGAAGAAAAAGAGAAAGATCACACAGCACAACTGCCCCTTTGTTTGATTAACCATGTGTGGTTTAACTTGGTGCCTTTAAAATTAACCACCCATGGCTTCTACTTGTGGTCTTTAAGAGTTTGTTTTGTTTTTTTTTTTTTTAAACAGCATTTGAAAAGAACTGAGCAGACTTGGGCAGCACCTGTGGCTCAGTGGGCAGGGCGCCGGCCCCATATACTGAGGGTGGTGGGTTCAAACCTGGCCCCGGCCAAACTGCAACAAAAAATAGCTGGGTGTTTTGGGGGGTGCCTGTGGTCCCAGCTAGTTGGGAGGCTGAGGCAAGATAATCGCCTAAGCCCAAGAGCTGGAGGTTGCTGTGAGCTGTGACATCATAGCACTCTACCGAGGGCAACAAAGTGAGACTCTGTCTCTAAAAAAAAAAAATTAAAAAAAGCAACTGAGCAGACAGCAGGGGTGAATGTTCCCTACCCCATATTCACCAGAATCCTATTCCAAGGAGACTGCTAAGCCAGCCTCATAGAGAAGAGGGAGAAAAAAGGAAAAACAATTGCAGCTGCTTCCCAGCTGTCTTCCGCTATCAGCTGGCAGCAGTACCCACTCTACTTTTCTTCCTCTCTATTCCAATAAACCCCCCAAGCCCCTTCACCTTGAGGCCAGCCCTTATTTTCCATCTTTCATGATGTGACCTTTCCTCCTTTGGAAAGTAAAATCAAATTTTTCTCTACTCCTATCTTTATGTTTAGAATTCTTTCTCCTCCCTCTCTATGAGTTCCCACCCTAACACCCCCAAATCTGCTTCTAGGAAAACCCAAACTCAAACAGCCACCACAGGAGAAGCCCCAGGCCTTTCAGACTCCTCAGAGTGGGGTTTCTAGCTCAACACTGCCCCCACAGAACTGCTTGTGATGATGAAACATTCTAGATCTGCCCTGGACAGTGTGATGAACACCAGCCACAGGCGGCTGCCCAGCACTTGCAGTATGGCTAGTGTGACTGACAAACTGAACTGTAAATTTTACTGAATTTTAATGAATTTCTACTTAAATAGCCATATGTGGTCTGTGGCTACTGCATCAAAGAGCACATGCCTGGCTGTCAACCACACCTTTCTTCTTGTCCCTCCTTCATAAGAAAATGTAAAAAGTGATTTGATTTCTAAAAATCAGAGGTTAGGGGTTTATAAGAAAAGGGGTTGGGGGCAGGGTGGGGAGAAAACTCTGGCTTTTGACAATTCCTAATTCACTTATTTCTCTGGAGGGAAGTTGTGTGGTTGGAGGATCATGATTTCACTTCAGGCAGATGCTGTCCTCAAAGGCCTAACAAATGATGGACTTGCCTGTAATTTATAAGGCTTGTACACTCAGAATGCTCATAGGTCTTGTAATTAGTTCAAATAAAATCATTCTAGTGCTCTCTTGACAAAAATCCTTCAAAATCCAAGCTAATTTAATGCCTCTTGTTTCTCTTTTAGCAACATGTTCTTAGAGACATTTCCCATGACCTTGAGTTTATTAGGTTGTCATGAGAGGTTGAGAACATCCTCTGGAGAACGTTAAACCCATTTTCCTAGGAAAGAAAGTTTTCTAACAACCATTTGCAGAGCAGAGAAAAAAGTCAACATCTCTTCTGCATAAAGAGTGAAGTCAGACTGTCCAGGTGTACCGAGGACCCTTGAAATTATGAAGAGTTTCATGTTGAATTTCATGTCTCTCTTGCTGTTGTTGGCACAGAGAATGCAGTGAGATGGCTAAGGCACGTGCTTGGGGCTTTTGGGTCACCCTGCCCAGGGGAGTGATGCCTGATTCATCCTCTGTGTGACAGCATTGTTCTCAGATTTACTCATACTATCTCACTTTGTCTTCATAGCAATCCTTTGCTACTCTAATGGGCTATTTCATGGGTAGGAAAATTGAGGCAAAGAAGTTGGGCTGGTTTCTTAATCTTTTCTCATCTGAAAAGTGGGCATAATAATGGTTCATGCTTCACAGCACTCCAGTGAAGATGAAAGGAAGCCATGCAGGTAAGACATCAGTGCATTGCATAGTGTTTAGAAAACTATCAATGCTATTATCTTTATATTGTCATCAGACAGACTCAGGTTCAAATTTCTGTTTAGCCGTTTATTGATTTCGTGAACTTGGCCAAGTTGCTTAATCACTGTGACTCAATTTCTTCACTTCAGAAATAAAGAGTATCTCTACCTTAAGGGATTTTGAGAAATAAAAGTCACTTATAGGCAGTATTTGGCATGCAAAAAGTGCAATTTAATATTATTATTGTGTTTTTTTCTCCCTGTAATGATAGGCACATGGTGGGAATATAACACATACTTTTCTTGCTTTTTTTTTCCTATGATGAAAAATAATAGGCTGCTTTGCAATTACTTCAGTGGGCTACTAAAATTACTTCTTAATGGGCTCTGAAATTTGAGTAGTGTATTGTGCTTTATTAAGATATGCCAGGGGGGCTCGGCACCTGTGGTTCAACGGGCTAAGGCGCCAGCCACATACACCTGAGCTGGCGGGTTTGAATCCATCCCGGGCCCGCCAAAACAACAATGACGGCTGCAACCAAAAAAAAAAAGGCGGGGCGTTTTGGCGAGCGCCTGTAGTCCCAGCTACTCAGGAGGCGGAGGCAGGAGACTCACTTGAGCCCAGGAATTGGAGGTTGCTGTGAGCTGTGATGCCACAGCACTCTATCCAGGGTGACAGCTTGAGGCTCTGTCTCAAAAAAAAAAAAGATATGCCAGTGGGCAGAGCACAGTGGCTCACACCTATAATCCCCACATGTCTGGAGGCTGAGGTAGGAGGATTGCTTGAGGGGAGGAGGAGGAAGTGTTCAGGACCAGCCTGGACAACTCTTAAAAAAAATTAGATGGGCAGGGAAATGTGTGCCAATAGTCCCAGCTACTCAGAGGCTGTGGCAGGAGGATTGCTTGAACCCAGGAGTTCAAGGTAACAATGAACTATGAATGTGCCATTGTACCCCAGCCTGGGTAACTTAGCAAGACCCTGTTTTTCAAAAAAATAAGTTAAAAACAATTTTTTTTTAAAAAAAGATATGCCAGGATTATACTGTTATTTGGCTTCTCAAATTTACTAACTATAGTCAGGGATAAGTTTTCTATTTTACAGGTTAATTTCAATCACATTTTATGCAATTCAAGTCCATTTCAAAGAATCTGGGCTAAGAAGAGGAATAAACCAGCACCGACTGAGCATTTAGTGTCTAGCATTGTTCCCAGATTTACTCATACTATCTCATTTTGTCTTCATAGCAATCCTTTGCCACTCTGATGGGCTATTTCACAGGCAGGAAAATTGAGGCAAAGAAAGAGTCAGTATGTCATCCAAGATGATACAGGTCAGAGCCAAGTTCCAAAGGAAGGCTGTTTCCCTCCAGAGTCCTAGCTCTTCCTCACTCTATTTGCCATACTGTGGTGGTTTTCTCATCTTCCTCAAGGATTTCTGCTCTGGAAAATCTTGTCAAAATGAACCCTAATGGCATACATTAAAGGACCCTGCATGCACCAAGGAAGTGGGGTGGAGAGAGGTGTGGCTACCTGGTGGTCAGCTCCAGGACCTACAGAAGGCCTGACCTTGGGCACACACTTTCAGTCTTAGCTCTTCTCATAGCTATCTGCCCTTTCCTCTCCTTGAATCACTGGGCCCCAGCAGCAGTTCAGCCTCCACTCACCCTCCCCTCAAGGCCTATGTGGACAGCAGCTGTCTTCACTTGCCACACTGTGGGATGGCTCCTGTACTCCCTGCTCCGCAGTTCAAGAGATGAGTGAAGCGTATAACGTGCTAATGGCTTTCCAGTGGTTTTAGCTAACATCTTGGTAAATTGGTTTCCTGCTCCAGTTCCATTGCAGTCCTTTCCCCATTCTGATGGAGCACAGTTAGGTGAAGGCATGTGGCTAAGCGGGAATGCAGGGTGTCCTGACATATATGTTTCAGGAGGTCAAGAGCGAGTTTGCTGGTTGGATCTAATCTCTCCCTATCTCCCTCTATCTCTCTGTCTACCAAACTGGGGGATGTTATTTCACAAATGCAAAAGTGTTGCAAAATCTACTTCCCCCCGCTTTTCCAGCACGATGGCATCCTTTTCAGGCTTCCCGTGGTGGGTTGAACCATGACCTGACATGGGCTGGATCCGGGCTTTGTGTCACATAGCTCACATTCTTGGCTTCCAAGTCTCTGTCATCATCCAGCCTCTCCTGAGAGCCAGCAGCAGTACGTGGGTGTAGGTGGACAGGAAATCAGATAAGCCCCAGCTGTGTGCACATCTGCTTGGGACCCCTGTACCTGGTTCTAGAGAAAGAGCTTCACATTTGAAGTAATGTGACTAAAATTTTCTCATATGAATTTCTTAATCCCTTGTTCGAGTCAGTGGACATTTTTGGACTGGAAGACAGATGGCTGCCAAAAAAGTCTGAATCTGAAGGCAGAAGGCAGAAAGCAACATCTCTTCAAATCCAAGACCTCTTTAACTGTTGAGTTAAAAAATCAGAGTTCAGCATATAGGCAGACTGTCAAATTCTTCTTTTTCTTTTCTTTTTTTTCTTTTTAGAGACAGAGTCTCACTTTGTCGCCCTCAGTCAAAGCTCACAGCAACCTCCAGCTCTTGGGCTTAGGCTATTCTCTTGCCTCAGCCTCCCAAGTAGCGGGGACTACAGGCGCCCGCCACAACGCCCGGCTATTTTTTGTTGTAGTTTGGCCGGGGCTGGGTTCGAACCTGCCACCCTCTGTACACGGGGCCAGTGCCCTACTCACTGAGCCACAGGCACCACCCTTGTCAAATTCTTCTTGCTGAGAATTGTTCTCCAAATCTCTTTTTTTTCATTCTAAACCCTTTGCTCTCTTTTATCCTGCAACTGTTGTCACAGAGTCTTCTGCACTCAATCCAGCCTTACTAAAATGGGAAGTATCTTTGGAAGCTTTGCCTTGGAAAGTCATTCCTGAGTGGCAGACTTCTGGGCCCCTGGGCCCCTTTCTCCAGCTGCCATATGCTCTCCTTTGTGTAGAAACTCATAAAAAAGAACAATCCGATGAAACTCTCCAGGGCTCTGCAGTGTGGATGGAGCTGAGTGGTCTCTTTATGAGAGCCAGACTTAGGGTCAGAGTCTGGCTCTTACCTGTCCTCACCCAAGGAACTAGTTGGCTTCTCTCAAAGGCCCATGGGCCAATGCAGATGAGGAAAGTGGGCTAGAGGGGCCTCAGGGAGAATTGGAGAGCACAGGTATGGTTTAGAGGGGGGCAGCGACTTGCATCTGCCAGGTGGGAAGGCAGGCTCAGCGTTGTTGCATCTTTTGATTATTGCTTTTAAAGAGAAGCCAGAGATACCAAATTAAAAAATTATGAAATATACAATGGGATCTGTTACCACTGGAAAAATAAATTTTAAGTAAAGAAAAAGAAAATTAAAAAAATATATGAAATGTCCCAGTTTTTTAAGATTGACAACTTAAAACAACTGAAAAAGAAACGGTACCGCAAAGATTCAAACAGAACATGACTATGGGCCACACCATCAAGACAATCAAGCTAATTCCACTCCCCCTGCCAGTGATTGGGTCAAGTTCTGTCATGTGACACAACTCTGGCCAATGAGATGTGAGACAAATTCCAGGGGCAAAATGCACTGTGGAAAAGCTTTTCTTGATGGGGGAAAAAAAACCCTTGGGCTCTTCAAACCATTGCAAATTCCATAGCTAACAACCCTGGGACTCCCTCCCACTCCTCCTGGTTAGGTGAGATAGTCAGTTTTCCTCCTTATTCAAGCTAATTTTAGTCAGGTTTTTCTGTTTGCAGCCAGAAGCATCAGATCCAATACAAAAAGAAAATTTCTGGGTCACTAGCCATACTTAGCTCACAAGATCAGACGATTTACCTCTCAGAGGGGATAGGCTGGCTGCTGCGCGGATGACAGCTCCAACCATCATGATGAATAAAAACATGAGGATTGAGGAACCATGTTTAAGGACAGATAGCCTCACAATTCTAGAGATGAAAGTTGAAGGGAGTGATTGCTGAGAATGATCAGATAAATATTTTCTTCTCATAGCTTGTTAGGGTTCCCAAATTGTCAGTATTGTGCCAGGTTTTGCTGATTTTTATTTTCTTGTATCAAAAAGTTGAACCATATCTGGTTCTCTTACTCCACATTAAACTAGAAAATGAATCAAGACCTCAAGAACCCTTTTAGCCCATGAGCAGCTCTAAAGGCATGCACAGAACCAAAGTGAGGCACAGAGATGTGGTGGCTCTCCCAGCCTTGGGAAGATGTGTCTAAAGACTATACATCTTGACCAGGTGTGGTGGCTCATGCCTGTAATCCCAGCACTCTGGGAGGCCAGGGTGGATGGATCACCTGAGCTCATGAGTTCAAGAACAGCCTGAGCTACAGTGAGACTCCGTCTCTAAAAATAGCTGGGCATTATGGTGGGCACCTGTAGTCCCAGCTAGTTGGGAGTCTGATGCAAGAGAATCACTTAAGCCCAAAAATCTGAGGTTGCTGTAAGCTATGATGCCATGGCACTCTACCAGGAGGCAACAAAGTGAGACTCTGTCTCAAATAAAAAAAAAAAAAAAGACTATACACCTTAACACCAATGTGCTAAGTTTAATAAAAGCCCATCTGCCTAAGTGTCTTATTCGGAAAAACTTCTACCACGCTCTTCACTGGCAAGATACAGGAAGAGAGGAAACAGAGAGTGGACTTCATGGTAAAATTCGGGGGCCTCCATGTGGTCCTTGGACAACCTTGGCTAGAACACCTCTGGCCTTGGTGGGGGGTGTGAAGTGGGAAATTAGTCAAGCAAAAACACATGAAAGGTGAACTTGGGCAGGATGTTTATCCTGGCTAGTAGATTGCAGTATCAATCTGCTAGGCTGAAGAGTGAGGGCTGCTGATATGATTGTCTGATCTTCTTGGTATAGTTAGATGTCATTGGCGGCCTTTGCTCCATTTACTATGGCTGCATAACAATTATCCCCACAGCCATTTATTGTGCTTCTGGGTTCTATGGGTCAGGAGTTCAGTCAGTGAAGAATGAGGACGGCTAGCTTGTCTCTGCTCCATGATGTCTCTGGGCATCAGCTGAATCCTTGATCCTGGGACTGGGATCTCCTGAAGGCTCTTTGGTCCATGTGCCTGGTGGTGATGCTGGCTGTTGGCTGAGGGTCTCAGTTCTTTCCCATGTGGGCTCTCCACATGGACTCGTTTGGACTTCCTCACAGGATGGCAAATAGATTCCAAACCACCAAGTGCACATTGAGAAGGTGGGTTTGGGGAGGAGAAATCGAGCAATGCATGTTCCAGATGGAGGCTGTAAACCTTTCATGATCTAGCTTCCACCATCTTGGAGCGTAAGTCACTTCTGCCATTCTCTAGTGGCCTGAGGAATCATAGGCTTGTGCCTAGAAGGAAGGGGATAGAAAACAGACCCCACCTCTCGGTGAATAAGCACTAGGCACGTCATAGGAAGAGTATGTGGAATGGGATAGATAATCTCCATCTTTGGAAAATATAATCTACCCTTCTTAGGATGGTGGCATCAGTGGTGATAATGGTAGAAGCCATAGAATGAACCTTGACTGCCCTTACCCCACGCACTTGAGAGACTGCCATCCTTGTTATAGTTTATAAGAAACTCCTCATGCTAGTTTTAACAGTCACCTATGCTAGATCTCATTCCATAGAGCCTTGTTTGGAACCAGTTGATCTGGAAATGGGTGGTTATGGGTTACTCAACCCATGAGACCTAATTGCAGTTAATAGGAATCTCTCTTCTGAAGTCAGGATTACTTAGCCTAAGTGACTTAATAATGGCCATATAAGAAGGGAGTGGGCATAATTAGTTCTTTTTTGGACACCTGTCTCCTCGAATGCAAACACTTCAATTAATGCAACATTGCTAAGCATAGCTGTCCACTACAATATGAGCTTAGAGAAGTCATGTATGTCCTGGTTCAAAAATTTTCTTTGGACCCAGAAAATAATACACCGATGGTAAAAAAATAATTGCAAGTGGTGGGGCTAAAGGTGATTTTTAAGTCTCTACTTCTCCCTGTTTTCTAATTTTTTTCAAGAGTACATATTACCTTTATAATAAAAGTAAAAATAATTATTTTTAAAGCTTTCATCAGTAAGGAAAACAGCAGACCTAGGACCTGACTCTCCTCTGTCACTGTCCAAGGCTCAGCCAACATCGTGACTTTGTTTCCACAGAGTGTTGATGTTGACATCATTTCTAAATTCTGCTGCTTCCCATAGTTGCCATGATTATCTCATAATTGAACAGATTTAAAGCATATGGGAAAAGGCATATGCAAAAGCAAGGTTTATTATTATTTGCCCTTCATGTTTCTGAATAAACTAGACTAAAAAAATTAAAGTTAAATGAGGCCGAGTTGTTGTTTATTTTTTATTAAGAGACTCTCACTTTATCACCCTCGGTAGAGTGCTGTGGCGTCACAGCTCACAGCAACCTCTGACTCCTGGGCTCAGGCGATTCTCTTGCCTCAGCCTCCTGAGTAGCCGGGACTACAGGCAACCACCACAACGCCCGGCTATTTTTTTGTTGCAGTTTGGCCAGGGCCGGGTTCGAACCTGACACCCTCGGTTTATGGGGCTGGCGTCCTACCTGCTAAGCCACAGTTGTTGGCTTTTTACCTTAACATGTAGGCCCATTGCAAAATCTGAGGCTCAAATATAGGATTCACAGAATGGTTTGAAATCCTACAGAGTTCCTGAAGTCACACACACAGGCACACGCAATGTGGCATGTAGTTAAGGGAATAGCTTCAGAGACATCACACTCCTGAATAGAAATAAATTTCTTATAACATTTTCTTCCTGGCCTTGTTGATGTCTATCTCGTAACTATATGCAGCACCTGTGAACTAATAAATAATGTATCCAAAGAGTTTTGCAAATCTAGAAAGGTCACTGTTTACACATTATCTGTCTATCAAGTGAAATTTTTAGTTCAAAGCAAAAAGCAAGTTTATTTGGGGACCAGTGACTTGAAATAACAGCTGCAAAAAGAAATGGGAAATAAAGACCTGTCACTTAATACCCTTTCTAAATATTCATTTAAAGCTCAAATTTCATCAAATTGTATTACTTTTAATGGGTGAAATCTTGCCAGATAGAGACATGAAGAATGGGAAAGCAACATACCCCGGAATTTAGAATCATAGGATTTAAAAAGCGTTAAGAGCTCAGGATGTCCGCAGTGTCCAGCGAATATCAGCTCAGCCGTGGCCCGTGCGTGGCCCAAGCCCAGCCTTCTTTGCACAGCGGAGGGGGTTGATGATATTACAAACTTAGGTCCCTTCCTCAGCCCCTCCTTGGATCCCTGAGCAATTCCCACTGTGACCCCAAGTATTTAAGCAGAACCACCCCCTCCTCACCTTCCAGCAGGGAGTGATGACCACTAGACAGATTTAGCTGCATCTGCCCTGGGCTGACCACGGCTTCTTCATCTTACTCACATCGCGGCAGCCCCTTCCCTTCCATTCTCTCCCTGTGCCATTCACACGACCTGTAACAGGTGTTCTTATGTGGAATTCTCAAAAGACCTCAAGCACGAGGCAGATGATAGCTCTCTTCTCCCATGAGGAAACTCTAGAGGCCAGGGGACTTGTCCAAGGCACACACAAACAGCACAGCCCTGCCTGCCTGTTTGCAAATTCCTTCCTTCTGACCTTCATGCTGCCTTTTCTTCCTGGACATCTGCCGGGGCAGGCCCTTCATCTGAGTCTACCCTCCTTCTACCCTCACCTGTTCAGGGCTGGTTTTAGATTAACACCTGAGGGCTCCTCTGGGGCACTTCACTGTTGCTTCCTGTGATCTGTGGCCACGAATCCACCTTGGTCCTAGGGTGGGACAATTTCAGGGGCATAATCTCTGAATGTCTTTGAATTCAATCTTGAGACATTCCACCTTTGCTAGAAAAAGGAACACTTCATTTCTCAGCCTAAGCAAACAGAGATCACTGACAGGGAACATAGTATCAGCAATTTTCCCTTCTCACCAGGACACAGGAGTGGATTGGAGATCTGGTCTTTGACTTCAGTATCATTATCCAGGGAGCCATCACTTCCTTTCTAAACAAGGGCCAATCTTTGGAAGATGGTGCCCTGACCTTGGAAGAGGCAAGTTACCCATGTTTACAACAACTCCCTCAGAGAAAAAGGTGAAGCCCTCAGACTCAACAAGCTAAGAACCCAGGTTATATTGACCTTTCCTAAGCTCCTCAAACACAGCAGGCCCAAAAGGAAGCCTAACAGGGATGAGCCTGCCTTGTATTTTTTTCAAATGCACATGTTTTATCTGGTTTTTATTGGGGTAGGCTAGTCGGCAATGAACAAAGCTTTTCAAAATGGCTAAAAACATATGGAAGATCAAACTGGATTTTAAAATTCAAAATTTGGCACAAGAATTTCACTCTATAAGAGAGAAAAATGTGCATTTGCATATTCTTTCTCAGTTGTTTGAGAACAGACTCCCATATATTTTAACCAAAAGCTTTGGGTCCCAGAGGCTCTGTTGGGCTGTTTCCGGACAGCCCTTGAATTCCAGTTTCTAATCTCTTACAGATCTAACCAAGTACAGGCTAAACCAGAATGTCTTCAAAGGCAGCTTTCTAGCATTACATGTGCTGGCTGTTTTCTGAGCTCAAGTTCATTCCTTGATTGTCTGAACTGTCAATCTCATTGGCAGGTAAGAGGCAGAGGCAGACTTATTGCTCTCCAGCACTTTGGTCATTACCTGTGTCGGGGTTGATCAAATTTTCTGAAGGACGATTGATTTTTGGTAAGTAGTCACAGGCTCAAGTACAGTCCTACAAAATAGATTTTTCTGACACATAAAACTGCTTGTGAATCAGAGAAGGCGGGCAGGAGAAGGAGGTCAGCTCAGGACAGGAAGAGAATAAATTTGTCCACAAATTACATAATCCACAAATTACATAATGCATTAGCAAGTAACACATTAAATTCCAGACTCTCAGGGAGAGAAGATAATTTGTTTTCATTTCCTCTTGTTATTTTGTTTCTTGTTAAATACTGAAAATGAGTTATGGTGAAAATCAAATTAGGAAGATTTTAAACCTGCTCTCGACAGGCACACTTGGAGATAACACAAAAACAAGCAGAGAATGACTATCCTCCATTTAATCTCTCCTGTAATCCTGTTACTGTAACGACTGCTACTGACTATGACATCAGGATAGGCCTTCTCAGATTACAAAGCTCTTCTTATTCCATTTGTCACCCGAAACAATTTTGTGACTCCTTATTTTGATTATTCTTTCTTCAGATAGGAGCAAACTCCTCAGCTTATCAGCTCTCACTATGCAGAGAGGGGAGGTCCAGAATCAACTCTATATGATGACGAGATTGCCTGGGATTTGGAGATAGATGTTTCCCAAATTTCAATCCCTTGTGTGGCAGTCACCAAATTACATTCTGGGTGTCTACTGCTCTCTAACAAACTACCCCCAAGCGGAGAGGCTTCACACTATCACCACTTTCCTGCATCTCATTATATTTTGTGGATCGAGAATTCAGAGAGGACTCGGCTGCATCATTCTTTTGCTCCCTGTGGCACAGAAAGGGCTCATTCCAGGTATTCAAGGGGCAGCCGGTCTGTCTGGAGGGTCGGGTCACACGTGCCCCTGGTGCCTTTGTGGGGACGACCGGGAGGCCACACTCAGCTGTGACCCTCTTCTTCTCTCAGAGCCTGTCCACGCTGTCTCTCCAGCAAGGGGGTTGGAGCTCAGGGAGGCTCAGGGCTCCCAGACCCAGTGTTCTGGGAGGAAATGGAAGGAAACAGGAAATGGAAGCTACCTGAGTCGTAAGGCTTGGACCTGATCCAATCTGTCACAGAGCCTGCCTAGATTGATGGGTAATGGCAAATTTATGTTAAAAAATAACACGTACAAGCTCCTGTACGCAGGGGAGGTCCACAGCTGATTCCACTTGGTGATGATGACGGTCTGGCTATTTATGAATGGATGCTCACAGTTTTGAGGGATTTCTAGACACACTTCTACACTCAAGGGAGAAAAACATGTCTGTTCCTTGGCAGCCCCCCATTTCTACTTTCAGACAAATGGCCAGCCTTGGATTTCCCTGAGCACAGTACATGTAACTGTCAACTGTCCACCCCCAGGAAGACCTTAAAAGAGGAGATAGTTTTAGGGTGGCTGGTGAGACCTGAACTTTCCTCAGTTCTTTTCCTCCTCTATGGAAGGCTGAATAATGCCCCTCTCAAAGGTGCCCATATGCTATTCTCCCTAAATTTCAATCCGCTTACTCTATAGAAAGTTACACATGCACAATGTATGTAGTGGTCACCAAATTCTATTCTGTTTATCTAATGCTGCATAACAAATTATCTCCAAACTTGGAGGCTTATACTCAATTCCCTGAACCTACCATATATAGAAAAAGGGACTTTACAGGTGGGTTTAAGAATTTTGAGATGGGGTGTTTATTCTGGATCATCTAAGATACCCAATGTAATCACAAGGGTCCTTATCAGAGTGAGGCAGGCGATCAGAGTGGCCAGTGAGAGACGTGACAATGGAACCAAGAGGTTTGAGTAACATGAGGACGAGGCCAGGAACTAAGGGATGTGGCAGCTTCCGGAAATGGGAAGAGGCAAAGAGCAGATTCTCCACCAGAGCCTCTATGAGGAACCAGCCTGCTGAAACTTGGATTTTAACCTCACAAGACTCATTTTAGACTTCTGACTTCCAGAACTGTAAGATAAAAAATGTGTGTGGTTTTACTTTGCGGTGGTTTGTTGCAACAACAGGAGGAAACTAATATACTGTCCTAAAGCACAGCTAAAAAATCACCTACAGCATCTCATGCTCTTCATATCTCCAAGGGCTGACCTAATAAAGTAGAGCAAAGGCTGTCTCTATCCAGAGATAAATTATGATTCAACATCCTGTCGCCGACTAAATCCCCGTGAGCACGCGGTTTGATTTCTGCTCACCCTTCCTTTCCAAGTGAACAGCTTCCAGGGAAAAGAATTAAAACTCCCCAGGAGCTAAAGGCCGTCTTCTGATGGCTGAGAGAGGAAAAACAGTGAATTTGCTTTTATTTAAACGTTTAAACTAGGAAGAGTGATTTAACTAGGGGAAAAGGCCGTTAACACTGAAGGGGTTTCTTAAAAATTACCTGGATGGTTCAGTTTTGACTTTTCACCTCAGAGATCCAAACTCAACTAAAACACCCCCCCCCAAAAAAATGTATACACACATTCCAAAAAATGTATGCATATTTTAAGAAAGGGAAAAAACTACATCAAAATTGTAATACTTAACTCACATTTGACTTCTGCAATTGTAAGAGGGGCTCAAATGTGATGTTATGAGAGGGGCTCAAATGTCATCTTTTGTTATTGTATATGTTATATTTTGAGCATTACAGTTTTAATACAGTTTTATTCTTGCTTAAAATGTGCATGCATTTTTTGGCACCCCTGTGTCTGTACATGTCTGTGTAAAAGCAGAGGATACTGCTGAATATTTGTGTGATGTTTATTTACTTTTGACAAGCACTTTCACAGACCATTCTCTCGTGAATTTTAAGCCTCATAACAAGTAAGCTTGTCTTCCCCCTAAGACAGACTGGGAAGTAGAGACTCACAAAAATTCAGTGACTCACCCAAATCCCACTCTACGTTATCCAGAGGGATTTATTAATAAGTCTGAGTCTAAGCCACAAGTGCCTTTCATTAAACCTTTCAGGTCACCATCAAAAGGAAGAAAATGTTCTTGCCAAGTTCCCTGCTTCTCACCCAGCAGGAAGGGATTCAAGAATCCGAGTGGTTTAACCAGAAATCAATACGATATTTACCTATGTCAGGTACCAACCTGGGCTTCGTTGCAGGGAACTGTTCTTTGAGGCAATGGGGACATATGTACACAATATGGTATTGGAAGATAAAGGCATGGTGGTTGTGTTTTCTTTTTTTAAGTTCTTATCAGTTAAAGATGTCCCTCTGAAGTATTTATGGGTAAAATGACAAGTCTGAAACTCTCTAGCCCTCCTCCCACAGTGATAAAGAGAGATGACATAAGATTGGCAACTTGTTGAAAAATTTTGACTCTGGTGTCTTAGTCCAGGTTGTATTGCTATAAAGGAATACTGGAGGATGAGTAATTTATAAAGAAAAAAAGGGTTTATTTGATATACAATCTGACATCTGACAAAGTTCAAGATTGGGCACCTGTACCTGGTAAGGGCCTTGGGCTGCTTCCCTTCCACTCATGGCAGAAGGCAAAGGGAGCTGGCGTGGGTGGAGATCACAAGGAGAGAGAGAGAGAACGAGAGAGAGAGGGAGAGAGGAGAGGAGAGGAGGCAGGCTCTTTTTAATGAACAGCTCTCATGGGAATTGATGGAGTGAGAACGCACTCTCGCACACACCTCCTCAAGGAGGGTACCCGTTAGTCTATTCCTGAGGAATCTGCCCATATGACCCCAACACCTCTCATTAGACCCGGCCTCCAACACTGGAGAATCAAATTTCAACAAGAGATTCCTGCAGGCAAACAAGCCATACCCAAGCTATAGCACTGCATAATGGGGTACACGAGGTTCCACTTGAGTATTCTTTCTATTTTTGTATATGTTTTAAATTTCTCATGATTAAAAGGAAAAAGAGAATTGTGGCCTTGGGGACTGGCTCAAATACCAAGATCTCACTCAAGAGGGCTCTCTCCTCTTGGAGCAGTGGTTCTCAACCTTCCTAACGCCGCGGCCCTTTAATACAGTTCCTCGTGTTGTGGGGACCCCCACACATGAGGAGCGGTGTCTCGGCTCCTGAGACCATGAGAAATATGTGTCTTCCTATGGTCTTAGGCGATCCCTGTGAAATGGGAAAGGGTCGTTCAACCCCAGAGGGGTTGCGACCACAGGTTGAGAACCGCTGTCTTAGGGGGTCTGTCCTCTACAGACCCTCAGTCTGGCTTCCCTGCACATTCCCGAGTCTGATAGCAAAGAACTGCCTGGAAGCACAAGCCTGGTGGATGTGGGGAGCCGCCCTGGCCAGCATTTCAGATGCGGAAAAGACTATCTCCAGCTTGCTTGAAAGAGAAACCAAGGAATGAGCGGGGGTGCAGCATCTGTCATCACCTTCCAGTCTGGCACCAGGGGACATGGGACCTGTGTGCCCCACGGAACATGACTAGAATGAAGGCCGGGATCTGAGGCTGGAATCCACCAGGCTCCGAGGCCATGGCTGTGCCTATTCATCAGCTCCAGAATCCAAGATCCCTTTCCAGATAAGATCTTTGACAAATTCCAGAGCAGAAGCGGGAGAGGCAGAGAGTTGAGGTTTGAGGTCAGAGAGGTGGGGGTGTGGGAGCAGCATCTCAGAGTGATCACCTGAATTTATTTGGGAAGAAAACAGGGTGCTCCCTTCCCTAATATGGAGAGGTGGTGGGATGGCCCAGCTCCCATGCAGCCCCTGGAGTGAATCCAGATGGGGCTGGGGAGGGAAGTGGCAATGGAACTCACTACTCTTCAGAGAGGACCTAAGATTATCCGCTAGCCCGTAGGACTGGCAGAGAGTGAGGCACTTTCTGGGTCACTGATTGAGCCCTGCTGCCCAGCCTGACTGGACTACAGTCAGCAGCAGAGAGTCCTGGACACCATTTTGCTCTTCTGATTTCATTCAGCTGCTGCAGTGGTATCCAACCTTTCTGGCACTAGGGACTAGTTTCATGGAAGACAATTTTTCCACAGACCCAGACCAGGGTCGGTGTGTGGAGAGAAGCTGTGAATACAGAAGAAGCTTCTCTCACTTTCCTGCCACTCACCACCGGCTGAGTGGCCCATTTCCCAGCAGACTGAGGACCAATAATGGTTCCATGGCAGCCTAACGGTTGGGAACAACAGAGCTTTAGGATAATTTCCCAACAAGCACATGATTTCCTGTTTAGATATTTACAATTAATGGTTCTTACCCCTGACTGCACAGTCAGCTCACGCAGGAGAGTGAAAACTCCCAGTGCTGGGAACTCACCCTGGATAAGTTAGGTTAGCATTCCTGGGGTGGGCCCTGGGCTGAAAGTTCCCTGGGTGATTCCAATGTGCCCTGCAGGTTGGCACCAACCATTTAGAATTATTTAGGCCTCTGCTCACGCGTCACTGCCAGGAAAGGCTTTCGCCGACCAGCCAGTCTAAAAAAGCCTGCTTATGTTTTCATCTGAGTACCTACTGATAACAGACATTACCTGATGGAGTTATTCGTGTGCTTTGATTGTCTAACTGCTCAGTTGGAAAGTTCTGTATGGACATAGCTATCCGTTAGTCATCTGGTTTGCTCACCACCATATCCCAGTGCCCAGTACTGTGCAGCGCACAATGATAGCACTGGCCGCACGGTTGCTGAAATGAATGAAGACAGTAGTAAGAGGCAGGGTTTTACCTTTTATGATCCATTCACAGGCTTTTAGTGGATGATTCATGTTTGTCAGATTTCAGATGAGGAGTGCGTCAGAGCCGATACTGGCCCTAACTCCAGGCTTTGGGCTGGGAGCAACTCTCCTGTTGGGGGTTGGTAAAGTCCCTCCAAGTCACCCTGGATGGCCCTGCAGGTGCAGTCCACAGTGCCATCTGCTGGTCGTAACATAAAACTGGCTTTGTTCCTCCCCGATCCTGACAGGAGCTTCTAGGCAGGTCTGCCTGGGAACGGGCAAGAGGCAGCCTCGTCCCAGACATGGCGGGTAGTTCGGGTGTGAGTGTTAGTGTGCGTCTGTGTGTGTGTGTGTCTTCACACGTGAATGGAGACACAGCGGCTGAGATTGTATCTGATGCACAAATGCAAAGCAAGTCCTGCCACTCACTCAGCTGGTCCATGCGGTGAAGAAGCTCTGGAACTGTGCCAGGAACATTAAACCCAAGAACCTTAAAACAACTTCAACAAGCAAAATTGCCAAGTTTGGATGAAATGGGACATTACTGCTCTCTCTCTCTCAACATCTGTTGTTTGGGGGCTAGACTAAGGTAACCACATAAAGGGCTGATTCTTAGTCTTTGATCAATTTCCTGGAGCTAAAATGACAAGAGGACCCAGCTGTCAGGAGAGCTATTCCAAGTACTTAAGAGGGCTTCCAAATGCTTACCTTATGTTCATTAAACTTTAGACTGGTTTGATATTTTTATATTGTAACCTGATCTTTAGAATGAATGTTCCATTCTCTTTCTCTCTCTCACACACACACACAGGCACATACCCTACACACGTACATTTATGGGATTTAATATATTTAGAAGCTTCTCTTTGACTCTTATAAAAATATTATAGTCTATTTTAACTTAAAAATATTAGAGAAGGCCAGAAGGAATCCCTAGAGAGATGAGGTTATTTAACCTGGAAAGGAGAAAGCTGATTTAACAGAATGTTCACATCTTCATTTGAATGCCTAGGTGGGAATAGGCCTAAAAGAGTGCCGGCTAGTTACACAATAGGGGCTTCCATTATAGACATTCCGTGCAGGAGATGTCATTTTATATCCTGTAATAAACATGCTTCCCTGAGGGATGACAAGCCATGTTCTAGGAGAGTTCTAAGGTCTACCAAGAACCTTTATGCCAAATATGGGCACCATCTGTTCTCCAAATTATGGAGGAGATAACAAAGACAATTAGCTTACAATATGGCTGGAGGATCTAAATTAAAACAGCAGGAAGAATCTCCCAACAGGGAGTTGTTAGACCAAGTCACAGAAACAAGCAACAAGCATCCTTTTCTGTGAGTCTTTTCAAGATAGGATCGATTTTCTCATCTGAGATTTCTGGGATCTGAAGTTTTTAGGAATTGGAGGCAGTGAAAATGGTAAGTGATCTCTGCAGTCATTCAGGAAACAGTTAATGTGGATCTGTCTGTGTCAGGCCCAGTTCTGGTCTCTGGAAAGCATCCAGGACTGGAGTCTTCCTGGCCTGCAGCTCCAGGGAGATGGGGTAGTGACCTTCAACCTGTCCTCCCTGTGACCCTGGGGGTCGGGTTGAGGAATGGTGCGGAGGAGCACCACACAGCCTGGGAGAGGTTGCGCCTCACGAGCTGGACCAGACTGTGCTAGAGTTGAGCCTTGGCAGGACGTGCAGGATGGGGCTGGATGGGCCAGGGGGTGGGAGGAAGGCAGTGCAGCCCGGCCAAGGCAACACCTTGGGACGATGGGTCATGGGACATTTGGGCTGAGCAGAGCTGTGTGTTGGCTGGGAGGTTTGGGGGAGTAATAGAAGAATTGATCAAAAATGGTAGTTGTGGGTAGCCTCAATGCCAAGCTAAGAAATTTAGACTTTATTCAGTGAGCAACAGGATGTTGGTTATGACCTTTGCCATGTCAGTGGTCTAAAGAAATGGTGTGACCCAGATCCATTCTGGTCTTTGTCTTAGACTGCTGGGTGTTGGGGCTCAGGAAGATCCTCTCTGCCTGAGTCCTGGCAAATCTGGGAATAGCCAAAAGGGATTTCTGGTGCCTTGTTTTTTTTTTTTTCTTTTTTGCAGTTTTTGGCCAGGGCTGGGTTTGAACCTGCCACCTCCGGCATATGGGGCCTACTTTTTGAGCCACAGGCACCAGCCTCTGGTGCCTTCTTCAGCAGAAAAAGTAGCTATTCCACTGAAAGATGCCACATTTCATTAAGGGTGCTCAAAACTCAGCTCAGGAGGCCGAACCTAACAGCATCGCCTCAAAGCTGCCTAAGTGGATTTTCATTTTAACATGTATATGAAATTGCAATTTTATCCAGATAATATCCCTGCTACTTGGTATTCTAGAGGCTAGGGGTATATAAACCTCCTGCTGGTTTTCTAGGAGGGATACTCTTTCTTGGTATTTTGAGTGTTTATCTCAAAATATTTGAGTATTTCTGAGTGTGGTTTATCGTCTTTATTTTGGATTGTTACTTACACTGTATTTATCCCCTGCCATGGGCCTAGTACTGTTTGGAGGCATTTTAGAAACTGCAATTCTGCCAGTGCTTTTGGGATGAGAGTAGCAAAGTGGTTAAAGTTGGATTCTTCACTCAGATTCTCTGGATATAGACCTTAGGCAAATGGCAGACCCCCATCTGTAAAATGGGGGTGGCAATGGTTCTTACTGCCTGATAGGGCCGTGAGGACCAGGGGGCATAGCACCGGTGGAGCGACTGGAGGATAATCTCACCCTAACACGGAGGCGAAGCACGCTAAATGCTGTCTGCATCATTTTAATGTCTGTCCTCGAGTCAGAGTCAGCCTCTTATTTGTAACACCACACCTGGCTCTCAGCTGCTTAGTTTCTGATTCTCACAGGAGTCCTTTCTCGCCCAGCCGCTGCCACCTCCCCAACCTCGGGTTCTGTCCCCTCCCTTTACATGTCACTCAACACGGCCAGACTGTGCTCCCAGGCCCCTCACGCCCCTTCGTGCATCAGTGCCTTTGCACATGGTTCCCGTGACTGTTTACACACTTCCCACCCTTTAACCCCAGCACGGGGGTCACCTGGCCCGAGAAGCCTCCACATCAGCCACGTCAGTTCCCTGCCCACCCAGCAGAGCGAATGCTCAGGCCCCTGTGACAACTGGGGCCAACCCTCACAGTGGTGGGTGATTACTTCTTCACAGGCTTGTGTCCCCTGCTGCACCGCGAGTCCTTGAAGGCCTCCTCTTATACGTTCTGTCCTTGTAACATCTGGCAGAACATGAGACGCAGCAGATGCCTAATGCGGGTTTGCTCATTTGAACTAAGTTGAGCTGAGAGCTCGATTCAAGAGCCAACTTGGAGGTCTAGGTGCCCCAGGTAAAAGATGCTGTCAGGCAGGTGTGAGGATGGGGGCACATACTACCTCGGTAAGGAGCACGTCATGAAGCTGATGGCTTAGTTAGGGAGTCCATAGCCGATAGGCAGCAAAGCCCAAGAGAAGTGAAAGAACAAGATAAATAAGCACAACATAATGTAGGGCTGATAAATATCAAGTCTAAGAGGTAAAGGGTGGGACAGGGTGAATTTGAGTCTGGAGGTCAGGGAAGCAAAAGGCCTGGATTTGAGGAAGGAAGCAGAGGGCAGGGGAATGGGGGGATGGGAAGGCAGGGCACTCTCAAATGAGGGCAGGTCTCAAGACCTGGGCAGGACAATAGTCTGCGAGAGGGGCCAGGTGAGGGAACTTGGAGGCGAAGACTATAGTTTCTTCCCCAAGGTATCTTCATGGTGCCTGCCTTATTTTGCTAGTTTTGTTCTCTTAATACAAGCCTTTAGTAATTTTTTATAGAAAGAAGAAGGAAGCAAGGAAGCAAGATGAAGAAGGAACATCAACTGTGGACTCAAAAGTCACCTAGGTCTGAATCCTGGATCTACCTGCTTGTTCTGTAGCTTAAGCATGTCCCCAACTTTCTGTAAGCTGCAGTTTTCTTATCCGTGGAAACTTGGGGATGACACACTCTTCATTCGGGGGTGGGGCCAGTCTTATTTAGGCATAATTTACATACAATGAAAATTCACCAGTTTTAAGTGACCTTTGTATAATGTATATAGTGAGTCACCACTACCACAATAAAGACATTACATTTTTTTTTTTTTTTGAGACAGAGCCTCAAGCTGTCACCCTGGATAGAGTGCCATGGCATCACAGCTCACAGCAACCTCCAATTCCTGGGCTCAAGCGAGTCTCTTGCCTCCGCCTCCCAAGTAGCTGGGACCACAGGTGC